>JAMKCH010048165.1:0-70962 GCA_023653785.1 Ophioderma brevispina
TGAGTGTAACAAAGTCGTATCTACACCTAATTAGGTCTAATTAGCCTAATAACGCTGCAATAAATTGAGCCTTATACTTGAAATATATGTTAAATTATGCGTATTCATTTACTTTTGTAAATTAATTAAGTACTGAGCGTAATAGTGAGTGGAAAAAGGTCGTAACTACATTTGTTGATATATTTTTAAGGGTTTTTGTACCATAATTAGCATAAATTAGCATAAATTTGGTAAAAAATGAAATTGCTCTTTTCACAAAATCTTTTGGGAGATTTTTTACTTATACACCTTTTTAAAAATCAGCGCTTTACAAGAAACAAAATGTCGTATCTACATACTAGTTTTCCCGTGTCGTGCAACAAAGTCGTATCTACCAGTTACGACTTTGTTGCACTCAACAGAAATTCAATTTTGAGTGCAACAAAGTCGTATCTACACCAAAATAGGCCTATTTAGCTTAATAATTCTGCAATAAATTGAGACTGTCACCTGAAATGTATATCAAATTAAGCGTAATGAACCACTTTTTTCATATTATATAAATAACTCAATTTCGCCAAAAATGTCAGTTACGACTTTGTTGCACTCATATGACGAAATGCGTTAAATGGCGTATAAATAATATCTTTTAAAATATCTTAAATATAACCCATTTAAATTTTTCACATGATAAAGTATAGGAGACTCTGCGTTTTTGGCAAATTTCGCGTACACTGCTTCACTTTGATCAGCCATATCTCGGGAACCGAATGTCCGATTGCGATCGAATAAAAAGCATTTTGTAGATTACAATCTACACCATTAAGCCATTGCATTATCTCATTTTCGTAAATGGAACAATTATTTACCAAATGCAGACCCCATACCCCCTCCCCTAACAGAAAATGTATGATACAAATTTTGAAACACTGCGATTGGTATTGAATCTATTAGTGGTATGGTATGTACTCCCATAGGATCTTCATTTTGCTGCTGTTTGGGATTCTGCTACAAAGGGTAAACGCAAGTACGGGAGAAAATTGAAAATCAAGTCAAATTACGTTAAAATATTCACTAATATATATCCGCATTGTTGAGAAGATTAAAATAAGATGTAGTCTGTCTAGGGTCTGACCAATAGTCACACAGTTATCCGGCTATAAAGGTTCATGGTCATCCCGGCTGCTCACATATTGTTGAAAGCGGTGTCAAATGATTCCTCTTAAACGGAAAATGCATTTTAACTGATTTGGTGATAGCACCATTTGCAACATCCAGGGAGTCTTGGTGACCCCCATAGACTATGTAGATACATCTACATTTTGCCATTTAATTGCCCAACCAAATACCACACACTCTACAATAGTGCAATTTTGGATCCTATGAGACAATACGAACAACTTGTCACCGATTTCAACAAAATCTGAGCACCGGGTAAATTTCACCCCAGGATGACCTTGAACCATTATGGGGTTATACCGCTTTAACTAAAAGTTTGAACCTATAAGCAATATACTTTTTTTCTAATCCTTGTAAGGAGACGAACACGTTTTCCTCTGTACAATGACAACGTTGTAGTTGACATCAAGACATTTTAGCAGCCAACTTGGGCCTAGCTGACGACTATGCCAGCGAAGATTTCTGAATATGGCCCATGCAGGCAATTTCAGGCGAGATACAACGAGGTCTTTTACGGACCAATGTACAAGTCATAACGCCATTTTAGAATAGTATTGGTAGAAATCACCTTCGGCAAGCGGTTGCACCCGTTACAGTATTGCTTATTTCATTCCAGCCCAGTTTAATTAAAAAAAAAACGTGTAGTGTTAGCTTATCTTTCTCTCGAAATTATCTTTACTAAAATAGAATTGAAGTGGTTCATGTCTATTTTATCTGAGCTCTAATGAACCCGGATTTCACTTGAACTCACGAAGGTTTTAACAACTTTAGATCCCCTTCAGTTGCCTTATCACGCACACGGCGCGGCGGCAGATTGAGAGCATTATTTACATAGTGATGCATTGATTGAAGTTATCATACACAAAACAGAACTTACATAACGCGGCCGTATTAAAAATGTCATCAAAATCCTAGTAATTCCTACAAACATAAACCCCGATAACATGATACTGATCTACCTAATGGAGTCCGCTTAAATAAAAATAAAACTGAGGAAGTGGCGTATCTCAGTGGTTGCAAGCCTGCTGAAGTAAAGGGTCCTCGGTTCTAACCGCAGTGGTACCAATGAATGGATTTAATCGGGAACTATTTAGTTCATTTGTATAACAGCTATTATTAAAAAGTGAATATCACTTCCTCCATGGTTTATTTTGACACGGGCAGGGAAACATGAAAGCTTGCAATTTCCAATTCAGAGCATTTTGTGGTGTGTTGAATGTAGAAAAACAACATGGCGCTGTTTAAGCTGCTGCCTCTAAGTTCATTGTTTCTCTCTAGTACTTAATAAAGGGAGATACCCGATTTCAGTTTGTAAAGTCCTAAAGGAATTTACCATCCACGTTAAGATAAAATAAACCTTTATTATAAACTATTTAACCCTCTTGCTTGGGTGTCAAATATGTTTGTGTACTTGCGTGTGTCTCTTTATGTAATAGATAACGGATGAGAAGCACACAGAGTTGAAAAGAGCTATACGGTGGTTGAATTCCAAAAATAACCTAGACATGCCCAGTTATATACCATATTATACACTTCATACATAAATTCTAGGCAGCTCATTGGTTTATTACCGTTTGATAATTTAACCATCACCTTCCCAAAATACGCATGCGCCAATCTCGGACTCGCGAATTTGTTTATAGGGTGAACCACCCACTGTTTTCGGTTTGTAACAAAACACTCAACTGTGACGATGAAATGTTCCGCTAACATTACTTTCAAATGATAGATTTATGTATGAGTGATTAAACAATATTAACCTGCCTTAAAATAATTCGTGTGACGGTAAAATATCATCTCGAAGTGAAAGATATATGTCCGTTCCCCTCGGCGTACCCGGCGGCGTGGAATGGAACGTACATCTTTCACTTCGTGAATGATAGTTCAACCACACATTTTATAGGATGGGAATACAAGTCATTAATTGACTATATGTCATATGTATAAACTAATCACCGGATGTCAAAAGTTCCCAAACCAAAAAAAAGTCATGTCGACACGACCGATATACAACAGAAAGCATCGTCATTTCAGAACACGGCGTTAATCTTTCAACCGTGATTTGCTTTCGTCCAATTTTCAATTTCTTACCGCAAATGTACTAGCAAAGCGATACAGAGTTTATTGGTGATTAATTTTTGGAACATTCCGATCCTCTACTTAAAAGAACGTTACTTCAAGTAATGATTTATTTTAATGTATGTGGTCAGGGCTTTCATTCAGGAAATTTGGCTCAACACCGCATAATTTTCCGCGTTGGATTTAAGCGGTAAGCCTGGGGTATACGACGCTTTCATTTCCAAAAGTATATTGTTGTTATTTTGTTTGTTTTAAAACTGTCTGTCATGCCTTATGATAGTGGTGGGCCAAATTTCTTTTTTTTTTCTATAACGAGTGGTTCCTTAGCGATTTGGTTGCTATGTGGTTATGTGGCAATTGAGACCAAAATGTTTGGCATGCCTCACCTGCTATTGACCTTTGAAATTCTTATTCGGTGGGCGTGGTTTATCATTCTAACAAGAAAATTTAATTGGTTTAGATCAAAGCTATTCCCTTACTTTACTGGATAATAGATAAGGATAGTGCGTGAATACCCCCAATGAAACAATACCATCGACACAAAAAAACAGCGCTCCCCGTATGATCGCCCCGTCGCGGTTTTGTCCTCAATTGCTCTAAATATAACCAAATAAGCGGATGTCCTGAAACAGCGTAACCAGATTCGAAGTGCCCCAAATATTGAGAGTACGTGTTTTTTGTATTATTATTATTATTATCATAGTGTTTGGGGCACCGCCATATTTGGTTTGTATATCTTCATATTTATCTATATTTATGAGACCGGATTATTTGAAAACACAACAACAACAACTGATGCCACCATGTTGTCACTGTGCCTCAAATCTCGTTTCGTAAGCAAAATAACGGGGCACCAGACGATTCTGTTGACTTAGGAATGTAGGAATCTTTTAGCTGCATGTTTTCTTCCCCAGATCATTTTAGCAGAAAAATCATCCGATCGCCATTTTATCCCGCGGTAGGCCCCATATGACCTTGCAAAAGATTCTGCACAAACTGTTTTGATGGTTCGGGAATCATTGACCTGCTGATTCCAGCTCTTGATGATGCACTCAAGTGCCTAAAAACCTATATGCGCTGACCGGCTTCGAACCGGCAACTTCCATATTACTAGCACTGTGCTCTTTCCTAGCGCGTTTAGCATTCATCCTTGTCTGTGCCTAGAGAAATAGTACAGTAGTTTAAAACATTAAAACTGTGTTGTGCAAAGAAAAAATTAGCGTCACATATGCATGTCCCGTGGGGTGCTAGTTTACTGGTCTGGTCGCCGGCAGTGTTGGTATATTGGCTGGCATGACAAAACGGTAGTCATCACCAAATCATTCCATCACCATTTGGACTTTTTGCAAGTCACTTGATGACAATAGGCTCATCAACCAGAACCAGGTTCATGGGTTGTACTTGTACATACATTGACATTGACCTTGTGTGATCTGGGTATCATATATTATACCCAAAAACAGGGGTGTATTTTCTAATACATTGGTGAATGAAATCTGCTGAACTGTGCCAAGGGAATTGAGATTTTACTAGCTCCTAGTGAGTGCCAAAGAACATTGGACCTTGACCATTATTCAAATAGGTAGGCAACGGTTACAATTGCTATCAATGTTTGCAGAATGGCCTTGGGCAAAATTATGGCCAACTAGAAAAGAAAATTGTGTTGCGGCGACAAGGCTGGACGACACTAATTTGGACGTCGCAATTAACGTCATAATGCCCGCAAGACAGCAAAATTGTCACTTCCTATAGGCACAGTGTAATACAGAATGTCCAAAAAAATATTACAATCAATGATTTATTTTTTTTGCCAAAACTTCTTTTCTAGGAATATTCTAGCTTTCATTAGATTTTTAGTTGGTATAATTTGGGGGTATGATACAGGAGTTATAGCAAATCGGAGACACTTGAAAAAACCCGTTGGTCCAGTTTCGGCCATCTCGATATACTTCAAAGACATTTTTAATTGAAAATTAAAATAAAAAAATAGGTATAAAGTGCTGCTTCTTGTGATATATAAAATTAATTCAGTAATTTATTAATATCGCACTTTCATAAATACATGTAGCATTGGAAAATTCAATTATTATTATAAACTGGTCTGTTGTCTCAGCCTGTATCCAGGTTTCGCAGAAGCAGAAGGTAGAACCATAAAAACACCATTGTTGAAAGCAAACGTCGACCTTTGAACACCAACCATCTTTCCTTTATTGTTTTTGTTCAACACTGCTTTCTTCATTATGATCCTCCCTGGCATCTTCGAGGCAGTGGGAATTAGGCGAAGGATAAATTGTACCTCCACATTTAAACGTGTTCCACACATTAGTCCCCCATTAGAGACTTGTTGGTGTTCCATTCAGCAGTCAAATTCCCAAAATTTTGGAAAATAATATATTGATTAGTTCAATGCATGATAATACATTCACTCTGATCTGTACAGTATTCCTTTGTTTAAATCCCACAATGATGCTACACGCCTTATATGTACCTTCAGTTTTCTTGAACCTTCAAGTGAAACTGGCCCAAGTGTATTTTATCCTTTGTGTTTTCAATGGCAATATCTCCTGTTAGGGTCCATCAAATTGGATGGAATAAAGTGAGGATTTAGCTTAGGAACTTGTCTAACAAATAGAGTCAAAATATATCGCAGAAATGCACGGTTTACATTATTTTACACTTTTTAGTTTGATTGTATATTTTTTTTTGACAGTCTGTATAGGGGCATAATTTTTTTTATCCCCAAACGTTTGTAATATTGGATTTTCTTGCACTTTTCAGTTTCAAATGAGCACAGTTGTGTTACTTGAAGAATGTTCATGAGACACTAACCAGTCATTCTCCCTGCCTGCCTCTACGCCTCTCTGTGTGGTTATTAATACTTGAAAGTTTTGGTGACAGACGAAAAATTATTCAAATGCACCAAACGTGAGCACTGATGCCATAGTTTTCCCCACAGAATGCGAGATGAGTATATGCAAGTGCCATGCACGCATATCAAGCGATGACAAAATACACTTAAAATCGAAACAGCACCGTTAATAATCTGAATTGCCTCGTCGCCCCAACGATAACTGGGAGCAAGTTTACGTGGAATATTACAATCCAACTGCTTATGGGATTGTGCGCTTGGCAGGCTGCAACCTAAGTGCAGGCGACTATTTTACGATTCCTGACTGCGGCGTAAAAATGAGTCAGCATCGTTTTGAAACCTTTGTATAAAGTGCTATTCCAGATTGTTTAATTAATAATAATTATTATTATTATTATTATTACTGCTATTACTATTCTATTTCCTGCGTTAGGGCGAAATTGGCTTTTGTTATTCACTCAGAACGCTCTTAGGGTGAAATATTGTTTCCCCCTAAAATCCCTTTGGTATTGGTCGTTTTATTGCGTTTTTGGATACAAAGATTTAATTATTTTATGGCAAATTTATGTAAATTTATGGTAAATTTTTGAGAATTTGTACTACATGCTGTCTTTAAGAGGATTTTGTTATAGGCAGCCCGCAGTACAACTCTTAAAATCCGTATGGATTGCATTCTCGCCTTAACCCTCGTCTACCGAAGGGGGGGTGGTCCCCCTTCAGGTTTTTTTTTTTTCCCCGGCTTGCTAAAACCCCCTTTTTTGGTGCCAAATTATTTAATGTAATTGTCAAGTGTAAATGTTCCTTCCGTCCTTTTAATCCAAAAACAAACATCAACCCGGGTATAGGTAAGATACAGGGTGATCCCAAAGTGATCGATAGGGGGGGTTGTAAACCACCCCCCCCGGAAGAGAAGTCCCACATGCCTAACCACCCAGGGAACTCACAGACACTTGATTTTGGTACCAATAGATAGCTATTGTCCTCCTCTTTCCATTGATACCAAAATGATTCCCAACATGCCTAGCATTACGTCACAATGACCGTCATAAAGTTCGCATGTCAGCAAAACTGCCATTTCCATAGAACACCACAACAGTGAAAAAAATCAATTTTTCGCCAAAAAGGTTAGGAAAATCAGATTTTCATGCGGTTTTTATCTCCTTGATGCGAAATGACTAGTTTTATATAATGACAACATTAGAGCTATAATAAGGTGTTTGAGTTGCTAAAATTGCGAAATATCAATTTTCCACCCTATATTCAGTATTTTCGTACTTTCCTCAACATATGACGTCATGGTGACGTCATATGGGGATGTAGTACTTATTTTGGTACCAATGGAAAGAAAGAAACTCTAAGCTATCCTTTGGTACCAAATTTACAGGAATCGGGTGTTCAGTAACGAAATCACAGGGGGTGGTAACCACCCCCCCCTCGGCAATTTTGTTACAAAAAATGGCTCATGTAGACGAGGGTTTAACGTTGTTGTTAGAGTTATTATTATTATTATTATTATTATTAAATCTGACTTAATTTGATTGAACTACAGAACGACCAAGCAACTGCATACCCTCTTGCCGCATCAGGTGAAGCACACCCGAATTTAATGGCAAGTCATAGTTTTATTTGGAAGCTACCGGTGTCCAAGGAGGTGGTGTTGTGAAAGCTCTCCTCCTGAAAGACGACAGATTTAAGGTTCGAGCCGTGACAAGAAATACTGCAAGTGAGAAAGCAAAGTCTCTTCAAGCATTGGTAGGTCATATTCTAATTTGTCTCATTGTCTGAATGATTGTTGCGCATCTTTCAAATTACCATAGTTTTCCAATATGCTTCTTTAGTATAGTTTTGAGTGGATTTGAACGATAATCGTCTCGTTTTGCCCCAGGCATACATAATACAGCGCTAAGCCTAATGGTTTCACTCTTAAAGACACTATCAGTGATTTGAAAAATATTTGAAATTTGGCAGGAATAGCTTCAAAGTGGAAGGATACGTCTGTAAATTCTCATAAGTTACCTTTTCCAGCTGTAGAATTGAAAGAAAGGGAAAGAAAAACGGCAGTGTTCCAAATTACGATTCGCCATTCAAAATTACATGTTGTAGTACGTGGTCCGTTCTGACCGTAATGACTAAAATCTCCGATTCTGTCCTTATTAGGTTGCTTCTGGTCTTATCATTTGCAGGGTAAGTTTGAACTTGTACTTGTTCCGACAATGCTAAAATTGATTTTGTGATTCTTTTTTTTCCGATTTGCGATTTAGCAAATTCCTGATAGTGTCTTTAAATGGCAGTTATAATAGGGTTCGTGTTTGTATGGTTACGTTTTGCAAGGGGACAACTTTCTTCTTTTGATATGATAATCACATTTGGCCAATATGATAATTAAGTGTACCCACTGCTTCGGTTCTTTATGTCATTATAGGAGGTGTTGTGTGGCACATGTGGTGCAGTGGATCAGCGCTCGCTCATAAGGTTGTGGGTTCGAAGCCCCGCGGTCGCCAATTGTTTGCACTTGGGCATGGCAAGGCCCTTTACCCTCGCTTCCTCTCTTCCACCAGTAGTATAAATGGGTACCAGTAACAGATGGAATGCAAACAGACTCGCTGTGCGGGAGGAGTGGCGACCCCCAAGAAACATCATATGAGGAAGTCTGGCCCAAACGCAATGACAGAGAGATGGACACTCTCCCTGTGGGCGCAACATTGCTTATTTGCTGGTTTTAGATTTCAGAATCAGGAGGGACATCCTAAGCTATTTAATCGAAAACACTGTAAGAGGAGGTGGGTAAAAAAAATTAACGTGACGTCATGACCAATGCAGACGGGGGATCAAACAACCCACATTTCCTTTTTTCGTAATGATGTTCCCCCCTTTAAAGATGTCCCACCTAACAATTTTCAGGAGCATTGTACTAATAATTACACTATTTTTCACATTTTCCTTTTGAATAAAGATTCCCTTCAAGTAGCCATTAAATAGCTTCCCTTACGGTAGCACTCGTGCAAACGTCTATACATCTGACAACCAAACCAACTGCCGGGATTTTACCTGTTACATATTCTCTTTTTCAGGTGTATGTGGTTCAAGGAAACTTAGATGATAGGACTCGTCTGATAGCGATATTGACTGGTTGCTACGGTGTGTATGGAGTGACAGACTATTGGGAACACATGGACAAAACCAAGGAAATACAACAGTAAAATACCTTATCTGAATCCAAATCATAACCTTGTTTTGTACCTAAACAATAAGCTTGAAGCCTTTCAGATCCAATTGACCCCATCTACAGATGGACGCAGTAGTGTTCAAAACCACTATTGAAGGCCTGTGTGTGCTTATGTGTGTGCGTGTGTGTGTGCGTGTGTGTGTGTGTGGTTGTGTGTGTGTGTGTGTGTGTGTGTGTGTGGTTGTGTGTGTGTGTGTGTGTGTGGTTGTGTGTGTGTGTGTGTGTGGTGTGTGTGTGTATAAAACGGAAGCAAATCTAAATCGCTTAGGTGATAATTCGTTTTGCACAAATGAGAAGTAATCAAAATGTATATATTCAAGTCGAATAAACATCTAACCCCTGTCTTTCTTTACTTCAGGGCAAAAATATAGTTGACGCCTGCAAAACATCCGGTGTGAAGCACCTGATATACAGCGGCATGGATAGTGTAAAAGAGCAATTGGCTAAAGAATTCCGCACTTATACATCAAAATGAGGTAGAGAAATATATGTTTGCTTCTGTGGTACCTTGTACAAGTGTACGATACAGTACATTTATGGAAACATTGCTGAAGTTAAATCCATCCAGACATAAGAAAGATGGCGACGGAAAATTTGCTATTGGTAAGACCTTAATCAATAGGATTATTTTCTGTCCAGGGACCGAGAAATTGAAAATTCTGTAACTTTTTCTCCAAACATCAATTTCCCTGTACTATATGGTAAGCTCAATCAATTTTGAAAAGTCGGCACCGCGCGGCGTCATGGAATTTTCAAAATTGGTGGACGCCATGGACCCCCTTTGGTCCCGTGTTCCGCCGCCGCTGATTTCGCTGAACCAATACTTAACCCTTACTGAGCCAAAATAGCATTTATGCTTATTTGTGCTACTCATTTATTTGTGCTACTCTTTTTATGCTGTTTGCGCTACTCATTTTTTGTTATGTGAATGGAAATAAATTTGATTGATTGATTGATTGATTTTCATTAGTATATATACGGCAACATAGCTCAGAAAACTAATTGAAGGACGATTATATATAGCCTGTATCATAAAAAACGCATGATTTTAAAGTGATTTATTTCTCTGAGACAATAATGCAACTATCGTGTCTATTTTGATAAGGATTTGATTGTCCATTATCTCATCTTTGAAAAGATTTTTATTTGGTGTAATTTTGTAAGTTATGACAAGTTTTGTGAAGTCTTCCTGAATCGGGTTGGTCTGATTCAATGGCCTTAAAACAACGGTCAATTATACAATGTAGGTGTGCATTGAAGACAATTAAACCAGAAAAAATGTTTAAACAACTGATGATATGTATCACTTAAATTTAATAAATGGAAGACTTCATTGTTTCAAAAGCATCATAAGGTCGTTTCTGATATCAAATCGATTAAACAAGACTTACATTGGAATTGAGATGAAGTTTTGGACATGATATTGCACCTTGAATGAAAAACATTAAATGGTGCAACGAGATATTCACATAACAGATGTACTCAAAAATGTGAAAATTGTGATTTCGCAACTCATGTAAAGCTTTATATCCAAAAAATATCCCCATGTGAAAAGATTAAGCTTGAGAATCAGTTCTTTGGTACAAAAATTGTGAAATTTCTAATTACTATAGAGCAAATACGAAATTAGCCGTGTTGTCATATTGAAATTGATTCATATCAAAATAGCCCTTTGTCGCAAAATGCAAGGTTGGGGGTCTTATCTACATTTGACAAATAGGGATGCTCCAAATCCTTGTTTTGCAGCACCTTTAAGTTGTCCAGAAGTCCAGCGCCAACATTTTACATGAAAATCTATGATTACAATCACTTGTCCATTGTCTTAATTTCTCTTCCACTTGATAGATATTAGGAAAATTTACAGTTCACACAATTTTACACTGCTTTCTTCATAATTAAAATAATACTTATCGTAAACCCAATCCTGCCACATCTTTCCTCCTTTGTGAGACTCCACCCTATTGAGCCTCGACGATCAAGCTCGCCAAGAAATGTGATGAACCTGGCAGCCTAATCCCCCACCAACACCCTTTGAGGATCAGAGAATTCCACGGAATCACTTTGCTACCCAATCCATGACACTGCAGTCACAGTATCCATATCGATCATCCTGGATCAATGACAGATGGTATGAGCAATGGTAATCACTCTACTTTGAACCTAAAGCAGTTTGTGGACAGCCCATCTAGCAAGCCCAAAGGCGGTGACCTTGATAGGCAAAAGCATGGGTCACCTCAACAGACTCAGAACTGGCGTTGGTCTTACAAAGAACTTCCTTCACAAGATTAGTGGAACTTTCACCAAACTTTCACCAAACTGCGTTTGTGGAGAGCCACAACCATTAGCCACATCATTGATGACAGTGAGGTCTACAAGTCCCCAAGAGGAATCCCAGGCCTGATCAACCTGGATGATGAAACTATCAGCTGGCCAAAGAGATCTCCACTGGGATTTTGGACTTGCACGAACGAACGAACGAACGAACCTCTACTGAAATTTCAAACCTTTCATGTGATTTCACAAATCGGACCAGCTGGAATTCATAACCCCTCTCCAATGCACTATATTACTAGAAAGGAGTTTTGAAATGAGATGGGATGAAAACACAGGAAATGTATTTTAAAAGAGAGGTAAATCATGAGACAACATCGGTTATTTATTATTTTATCTTTTGTTTTCCATTCCTCCTTTTTTATTGATACTTCGTAGTGCTGTGCAATATTTTTATGATGTGCCGTAGTTTACGGCGTGTAATTTTTCCCTGTAAAATTTATTTTCAAGTACGAAGGCAATTGCAATTCCCCTTCATTATGTCATAAGGATAAAATACGGTATCGTTGGTTACCTTCCCTTCCTACCGCTAGTGGTTTAATACTATCTAACAATGGTTCAAGTTATTCCGGATTTTGGATACATATATGTTGTTCTTCGAAATATTCTGCTTATCTAGTGTGAAAATCACCTTTCTACCGATTTTCCCGGATCAAAATGCCCCAAAGCCTACTCTATATCCATATTGTTTGTAAGGAAACCTATGGAAGGCAAAACCAATGGATATGATCGATTGCACTGAGCCGGGAACGAGCGGTGCCGCAATAGTTGCTTCACCAAATAAGTATTACAGGAAAGGTGATCGGACTCACAGGTGATTAAGAAAAACTATTCCCGATATGCAGATATCCTCAGCAAACACCTGACACCAAAAGTCTTTAAGCTTCCGAGGTAATAATAAGATCCCTGGTAGATATAACAATTTTAAATAGCATTTTAAAGTATGACCTCGATGACATAGGTCACTGAATGAACATACCAAAGATATTAAAATATAGAGTGCAGATGAATGATATAAAGATTTTCCCATCGAAAGTTGACATAATTGAACTCGACCGATATTTTTTGGGATAATGTATAATCACTACTCTTGCTATATCAGTTAACACCAATAGTTTCGATTAAAAAAACTTTATTACAAACACAGCAATTACACGTCCACACACACTCTACACACCCAAAAAGTAACTCCCACCCCTGAAATTGGTCAAGTTTAAACGATACATCGAATTATACATTATGGGATGGGAGTTAAGCATTGTGGTTTTGTTTACATAACAGGATTCAGTTGCACACCAACTGATATATACTTATATATTATATATATATAATATATATATATATATATATATATATATATATATATATATATAATATATATAATGGTAATCAAAGTGATGATAAAAACCATCCAATGGAAAAGTGCTCAACCCTAAGGGAGCTATGTAATAAACAATTTTAAGACTTGATTACATTTGTTTTACAGTACTGTTTCGTGAGGGCCTGCAAACAGACACTCACTCCTCAGAAACAAAATGCATAATACTAGTGTCATATAAGGTTACACAGTACAGAAGATGATCATTGATTAGGTCAAAAGTCAAGTGGGTAATAAATCCATGGCTGTGGATTTATAACAATGGAATCTATCTATTAGTAAAGTTCAGCAGAAAGTGTTTTTTCCTGTGTTTGCATACACTGTGAGTTATTTCTTTGTTGAGTGAAGAGGGTTGGTCTATAATAATAAAGAATTTCTCTTCAAGGCACAGGTTGCAAGTGTTACTTATTTGGAGAGTGTGGTTTGCTCTGCTCAGTATTCTTCCAGTGATAGAATGTTGATATTACTGTCCTTTAATTTCCAAACGTATTGACTCAGGGAGTTGCTTACGATGTTCTTTTTTTTTGAACGCTTGAGGTGTTTGTCCATTGAACGGGTTTTGAATGTGTTTTCGGTGTCCGACATATGTTTCCTCAATATGGTTGTCATTGCGCTTTACTTGGTTGGTAGATGACGCTGCTGGTTAGACAGTTTCCATTGAGTGGGCAATTTCGGTTGAGGTGCAGTTACCATTCTATCTGTGTTGCGTTTACCTGCCTACCAAGATGCATACAACAAAAGTGGATACAATACAATCTAAATACGAAAAGTGTGAACCCAAAACCAAGAGAAATCGCACGCGTGCTCGTAACATCACATGGTCACCCGCCTTATAGTGACAATGTGAAAACTAACATGGCAGAAATCTTAATCTTCTGACAAATCCCTTACCAACCTGGCCACCCACTCAAAACTGTAAACCGAAAACACGGTGAAATTAAGCTATAAGCGTATGCCTAATGTCCAACAAATCATCTCATCACACACAAAAGTGTTCTCAACCAAGCGGAAAACGCAACCACAGATTTAATGAATTGTAATGCCACCCAACGCAACCGACGCAAAATGCCACTCAATGGAAACTGTTTAAACCAGCAGCACCGTCATTTACCAAGCCACAGTAGTAAAGTAGTTAAAGCGCAATGACACATATTGAGGCAAAACATATGTCGGAACTCACCGAAAAACACATTCAAAACCCGTTTCAATGGACACACATCAAGCTTCAAAAATAAAGAACATCGTAACGCAACTAACCTGAGCGAATACGTTTGGAAATTAAAGGACAGGAATATACAACATTCTCACACATGGAAAATAATGAGCCAGAGTATAACACAATCTACAATAAGTAAAACTGCAATGTGCCTTGAAGAGAAATTTCTTTATTATTTATAGACCACACCTCTCTTCACTCAACGCAAAAGAAATGAACTCCAGTGTATGCAAACACAGGAAAAAAACCTTACTGCTCGAACTTTACTAACTAGATAGATTCATTGTTATAAATCCACAGCCATGGATTTATTACCCACTGACCTTTTGACATAATCAAATGATAATCTTCTGTACTGTTTTTGTAACCTTATATGACACTAGTTATGCATTTTGTTTCTGAGGAGTGAGGGTCTGTTTGCAGGCACTCACGAAACAGTACTGTAAAATTAGCAAATGGAATGAAAAGTCTTAAAAATTGTTTATATAATATATAATTATATATATACACCACACACACCCCCACATACCCACACACACACACACACAACTCACAACCGAGATACAGAGATACATACATACAGTCAGACTTGCTGAGAATGTAAAAAGGAACACCAAACACATCGAGTCCTTTTTACAAAGTTCTGAATAAGAGACACAAAGGAATCTAAGGGAGTTGAGATCATTGTAAAAAATATGCAATTAAATGGTCAAAGGTTAATCTGATGTTATTATCAATAACTGTTTGCTAACCTCTATGATTAGCTGTACGGGCACCTCTGGCGCCCAAGCGTATACTATTTATATGTGATTTATAACTTCAAATAGTATTTACGTTTTTCATTATTGATATTTTTATTCAAAAGAGAACAGTCGAAACAGTTTGCAAATATACAAGGTTTCTTACGAGCACCAGAATTATCCGTCGGCTTTGAATTTGCAGCAGAGGCGGGCAACAAGAGCGTGATTTGGTGCTAACGAAGGAGCTCGAATTCCCAGCACCTCTAAACTTCGAAGATTGGGTGAAAGCAAACAGGGCATCCCTTGATGCAGTTTTTGCTTATTGATTCAAAACAATACCAGTTGGGGAACTGACACTGCTCAAAGGTGATGACCCGATGACAGGGTTTTCCCTCCACTTTGTTCTCAAATGTTTTAAATATCAAAAGAAATCTCTTTTTTTCAATCACCCCAGAATATTTAAGGCCTGGAAATGTTTCCTCAAAAATTATAATCAGGTTATTATTAAGCCGCCATTAGGAAATCGTCCCAATCATTTTGCTTCACAGCTAGTGGCTGCGGCCAAGCGGCAGGACGAACGATTCTGTAGCACGTGAGCATTTATTTGAAAAACTAAGCGATCATGGTTTTCAAACTGGACACATGTACTTAAAGGATGCCTATATCATCACCTTTATTTGGCTTTGTTTCTAAACAGGTGTTCAGGGCTTTTTTACTTACATTTGCAACATTTGATGTTTTCTAATGATCTACATACACTTATTTATAAACTCTATCACTATTGTGGTAAATGGAAGATTATTATTAATATAAACAAAACAATGTGGTAGTATTTAAAGAAAGGTATGCAGCTGCTCGAAGCGAGCACTTGCCATGAATGGTATTGATGAAGGTAATGTTTACAATACCCTGTTGTGAAATTTGCAAGTCAACGGCCATTGGAATTGCACACAAAGGTATCTTTCTGAACAAGCCAGCAAAGCATTTTATTTCGTTTTTTTTAAAAACAACTTAAAATAGGTTCATATGCAGTTTATGCATATTCCGCCCATGTATGAAGATTTAATTAAGCGTGCTCAATCCCATTACAGGAGATCGTGAAATAATTTGTTGTCGGATTCCCCACCCCCAAGTTTCCTGGGTTTTCTCCGTTTACTGTCTAGTTATGTGCATGATTTGAATTGTTTTTGTATTGTGGTGGTTGTTTCCCCTTGGCCTGTATGTTGTTCTCCTTATAAATTTCCATTGATTGTTCTTTGCTATTTTGATTGTTTTTACCGATAATAAGAATTAATGGAAAATATGCATATTACCATTTGAATGGGGCTGAAATAAGGGTGTTTTCAGGAGGTTGTAGAAGTATAGGACTGCTGGGCTTGAAATAATATTTCTTAACAATGGGCCTTTGGTGAGTTGGTACCAACAAGTGTGGGTATGGTTAGGTCCTTTATTGAAAATATTCAAAGACAGGTGTGCTCACATATCCCGATTTTTATGATCACACACCACCTACACCCATGGCGAGGAAAACCATGAGTGATACACTTGACATAATAAGTTAAGTTGCCCGACGTAGGCTACGGTACAGTTGACCACTGACAAGGCGGGGAGGCCTATAAGCGTAATCGTAAAATCAAAAACCCGATCAGGCCAAGCTTAACATAGGTTAGTCAAGTATACTCATCACATCATCATAACTTATTACATTCATGTACAATACAATAGATAAAAAATATAGCTTGGGACAAAATTAAATGAAGGCGGATGTTCGAAAGCCTACTGGCCCGAAATGAAACAGCACCTTAAGCTTAACGGTTGTTACATAAAGTCATATAATACCATACAAACAAAAAATACACCATATTACACTAGAAGAAAAAAACATCTTAAAAACTACACAAGTACCTGCATCGATTGCCGAGCTTACAAGTTAATTTTGTTGATACAAACAATTATCAAAAGTAATTTCGTTATAGTACAATAACATTAAATCTATTGAAGCAAAATATTTCTTTAATTTGTGATCTGAAATGCTTAACCGATCTTGATTGTTTCACGCCTTTGTGTAATATAGTCCACTGGAGGGAACATGAATTTTTTTATTTAGATTTTGGGCAAATTTAGTTTTTTTCTGTTAATAACTAATTTCCATCAGTTTCCTAATATCAATCGGTACGTAAAGTGATCTGCTTTTGAAATAGCAAATTGAATAACTCAGGGAGTTGACAAGTAAAGGGTTTAAACATAAAAGAACATACTTCTAATTACGTAAACGTTAAGAATATTATATATTTTTAAAAAGAGGAGCTGAATGACTTCTGTAATTACTGTTTGAGATTATTCGCATTGCTCTTTTTTGTAATTTAAATATTTTCTCAAGGTGCATCTTATTAGCAGTGCCCCAAGCAAGAATACCGTAATTGATATATGGAAGTACTAATGTACAATACAAAGAACGGAGTATTCGTTCCGGAATAAAGTGTTTTAGTTTGTTCAATATACCAATACCTCTAGAAATATTTGTTGATATATATACTATCTATATGAATTTTCCATGTAAGATTCTCATCTATCATACTCCAAGAAATGCGTTTCACTTACTGTCTTATGTTTGGTGTTTATCCAAGAAGTATGTTTTTTCATCAAACTGTTTTTAATTATTAATACAATTCGTCTTTTGGTAAGTAACCCACCACCATGAAATTTGTCTTGTAGCATTTACTGCAGCTTATAGCTTTTGAAACCAATTACTACTTTTGCTAGTTTCCTTCATTAATAGATTAACCTTATCTTGAATATTTTGTGCGAGTATGTAATAGTTGTTTCGTCTGCAACAAGACAAATTAAGTTAGTAGAGCATTTACAATATCATTAACGTAATAAGATAAATAAAAGGGACCTCATATTGAGCCCTGAGAACTCCACATAGTATTTCTTTATAGTCGGACTGACAGGGAGTTAAGCAAACATATGTTTGTCTATTTTGCAGATCACTTTAAACCATTTCAATACAGTGCCTCTAAATCCGTATAATTCTAGTTTATACAATAAGAAGATTTTGATCAATTGTGTCAAAAAAGGCTTTTGACAAGTCGCGGAATAGGCCTATTGTTTGTTTCGTTTTTTCAACAGAATTCCTACTTTGTCAATAAATCAAGAATAGCCTAAAAGTAAATGGTTTTTTTTAAAAATCTTGGCAAAAATAATATTTAGTCTTTTAAAACACTTATTGATTGTTAAAACAAACCTGTTCAAAACTGTCTTTCGAGTATTTTTGAAAAACACGGCAAGACAGATACGGTTCTATAATTGAAAACTGAATCTGAGTGTCCTTTTTGTCAATAGGTATGACTTTTTTGCCACTTTGTAATTTTTAAGAACAACACCTGTAGAAATAGATAAATTAAATATCATTGCTAACGGTACTGATATTTCATTTATATTTTTTTGACTATGTAACTTTCCATATTGTCGTGTCCAGCACTTTTGTTTTGATTGAAGTTACGCATTATCTTATTTATTTCTTCTGTTACTTGGATTCATATACACATTACTACTACACGGTTCAGTTAAATTACTGGTGGCGAATCCTTGTGTGATTGCTTGAATGTTTTGATGCTAATTAGGTCCAACATTCACGAAAAAATTATTGAATCATTAGATATATTTTAACAGGGTCTGTTATGCTTTCAACCATTTCATTAACAAATACTCACTGGTTTACCACCGAGTTACTTTTATCGCCGCCGGGAAAAGGATATAACCGTCGAGATAATAAATTCATCCGCTCTTCGTTTTTGTTATAGCCTTATAACAATGGCGGTATTGCGCCACTGACCTCTTATGATTGATAAAGGCGCCGTAAAGAGAGGTGGGAGTGCCAAATCGTGTGAAAGGCATTTCAAGACGGAATTAAACCCCAAACTCGTTGCTAACCTCGTCCTTCAGACCAAATTCATTCATTGGAAAAAGTGTTTCCACCAGTTGGCGACCTCTAATGGTGATGTAAAGCAGACATTCACGAATATAATAGTCCTCTGGAGCTGTATTGAGCTGTAGTTTGACAGTCGGCAGCGCAGGCGATACATGTCAGAAACTAGCAGCGAAACACAGCTCCAGAGGACTATATATTCGCAAATGGTCAGACTGTTTTAACTTATTTAAGCCGTTTATTTGGCATATACGGTCGTGCCAAAGAATAAGTGCGATTTTTTTCTACGAATTCAGTACCAGTTTGGATACTAGTGTTTATAATTTTCACATTATAGGATTAGCTAACTATTTCTTGAAATAAAAACCACCAGATGACTGCTATATTTGCATGTGTACGGGTCTATCAGCCAAGAAACAGTCCAGCGCGTGCAGCGGTTTATATAACGAAGGTATTCGGTCTTGGGCATCCGCTTTGTATTGTATTGAAACACAACAAGGCAATCAAAGCGTTCATTTTACTCAAGCGACCCCACAAGGTTAATAAATGAGATGAGTAGGACGTGTGTAAAGCAAAAAAGAAAACAAGTATTCCAAGAAAAGAAGCAGTCGCAGCTACATAATACTTAATTTAACGTGGTCTGTTTGAATAAATATGGTGCTAAAAATTCTCTTGTTTAGTAATAAACTTATAATGTAGTATATGCATATCACGCTCAGCGGTGGTATCACTAACTTGATTCAACTAACTCAAAGGAATATTGACATTATTAGTCTCTGGAATTACCCTTTGACCATTAGAAATGGCATTCGATAAAAACAACTTCATATTTGAATATATCCTTGTTACGGCCACACATATAACAACCATAGGCTACGCTGTGGCATTCAGCCAGACAGACTTTTATGTTTATATCTCCTTTTATTTCAGGAGTAGTTACGATCACGGCAGGTTGTCCTACTGACGATTGATTAAAATTAAATAATCCCTCCCCCTAAAACAATGGCAGACGGTGTAGAAACACTGATTCCTATAGTATACTTCTTTTAGAACTGCTGTATATTTCTTTTTGTTTGCAGAAGCCAGAAGCCACTTCCGCAAAATAGTAGGCCTCAAGCCAACTTCCGCAAAAATAGGGGCCCAGTTCAAACAAAGAGACACAATTAGATGACGATGTGACAGGAAACAGGGATAGAGTTGTATCGCAAACCATAAGGCCCATAAGTATTGCCCCGCAACGCGTTGACGCCAAAGTAGCAAACGCGTTGCGACATTTAATTTAAGGAGAAAAATATACAATTTAATAAAAAAAAAAAAAAAAAAAATATATAGAAATGAATGATGAAAGCATTGAGGAACAATTAATTGAATGGATGAAGGAATAACTTCCAACTTCTTTATTATATGAATAAATAAATAAAAATAACAACGAAAGAAGGAAGAAGGGAATGAAAGAAGGAAGGGAAAAAGGGAAGGGAAGGAGGGAGGTGGAAGGAAGGGGAAGGAAGGAGAAGGGACGTTGAAGGGGGAGAGGGAGGGACGAAGAAAGAGGGGAGGGGGAGAGTGAAAATGAAAGGAGGAAGGGAAGGGGCGGAGGAGGTTGAAGGGGAAGTGCAGGGGACGGGGAGGGGAGGTAGAGGAGGATGGGGGAGGGGAAAGGAAGGATGAAGGTTGAAGGGGAGTAGTAGAGTGTGGGAGGGACGGGAAGTGGGAGGGGGGAGGGAGGGCCATTTTGGATGTTGATTTCCGAAAATGTTTTTAAGTAAAGGTGCGGAGAAAGCATTGCAACATGAATATTTTGTTTGGCCTAAATACGTAAAAATGCACACATTTGCAAAGCCTTCCTGTTAAAATATTCACAATATTATAAACACCTTGTTATTTATCACACAAAACATCATTTCTTTTTTGCAGACATTTATGGTTTTTCAAACTTTTCATCAATAATATTGTATACTGCACGAATTGACTCAAATATGCCACACAGTAGAGTATAATTCCCAGCATTCGGGGTCTGGAGGCACAATATACGCAGAGCACATGACGTGGCATTAAGTGTCGCTGCTACTACCACACAATTTTTATAAAACAATAAGCTTTTCTTTCAAATACAAGAAATATTCCAGTGCATTGACTTGAATGGACTCAGTACGAGTGACGGACCCCTTCATGTTCTGCCCTCCTTAAAATGGCCGCTGGGGGAAGTTCCGGGTGTTCAATCGCCGACTATTCCATTACGTGAGCCCGCTATCCATGATGGCGGTCACCAGTGTATATTGCGCACAGAAAACCGCTAATTGAAGCCCGTCGTCATACTGTTTCACCGTAGAGAAAGCCCGAATAGTCATCTTCGTGCAACTATCATGTCCGGTAGCGCGTCATCTTGCACTTGTTGCAAGTCTCAGTCCGCTATCGCCCGTCATCTTGCGCCACCAATTCATTGCATCCCCTTTCCATTTAAAAATTTGCAATACCACCTCACTGCCCACTTCCTCTGGCATCCCTACTCCTATAAAACACCAATCCCTATATCACCACTCGCACTAATCATCAGCACTCACCGTCGAAGTCAAGCCGCCTTTCCTTTTTTCATTTCTATGATTGCCTTCACCACCTTCACAACATCATAAACGTAATTTTGGCCTGTCAGGAGTTGGGTCAAATTGTTGTATATCAAATATAGGCGTAAGTGTTAATAAGTGTGGTATTTTGAAGCTCCATGCTAGGGAAATTTTTTTCATGAAATTTTCATCACAAGCAATAAAAGATAACTCCATGCTATATTAGATATCACACACACACACACACACAACCCCCCTCTGGTAAGAAGGACCCCCCCCCCCCATGTCAGGGGGATATTTTGTTTGCACGATTGGGCGACCATATTTTTTACCCAGTCCCCTAAAATATAATGATGCGTTGTACATAGGTTGCATACAATTTACATGATTCATAGTATATCTTTGTCTGGAATTCACACTCACAGAACATGTGGAAGAAAAGACACGAGGCCTATATGTGTATAAAACTCCTAAAAAAAATGGGGAAATTTTTTTCAGACATATATATTTATTATTTAATGGGAAATTTATTACATTCTAGACATTTCAGTGAAAAGCTCAGTTATTTCTCTGTACAATGATGCCAAAATGATAAAATTGATTATTCATGGTTGAAGGGACATTCATTTGAATACTCGTAGGTAGAAAGAGAAAGTGCCAAATTTCAGTACCTGTACTCGATTTAGGGTTGCTAAATAAGAGGATTAGGGTAAACGGAAGGTGTCCCAATTTTGATGAGTTTGCTAATGGCAGGTACTGAAGTTTTTTTTTAAACACTTTCATTCGCCAAAGTTAACTCATTGACGATCTAGCACGATACGTGGAACATTATCGTCTCGGGTACTGCTCTGGGTCCCACCTGTGATGGAGGATTAAAGAGGTGGGCACGGCCTTAGAATATGTCCTAAAACGGCAGCATCGTTGCCCTTAAATAACAACAAGTCTTGTTTCCCAGTTGTCAGAGCTGCCTACACAAAGCTCTCGCTCCTTCCAATGCAACAAACAGGGAATCTTCATCACGTCTCCTCCAAACTTTAACACTACCATCCACTTACTGAAGCGAAAATTATCATCTGAAAAAATAATTTGTCACCATGTTTAAATTCACTACCGGGGTTGGCCGACACCACCTTAACCGGCTCTGATGGTGAAGGGCTGCCATTGCTGGCTTCTCAGCAAAGTACCCTGCTCTCAGATTGAACTCATGTCGATACCTGCCGCCACAAACTGTGCCTGTAATTTCTGGAAGACTCTTCAGCTTCCGAAGAGCAGAGAGTAATAACACCTGTCTTTCTGGGTGGGGTGTTGTCGGCCGGGACACACCGCTTCGGGTCTCACCTTCCCCATTACCAGTTTTGTGCACGGAATGGTGTTTTCCATTTTGATAACAGCACGAGGGCTTACCCCAACTCCATTGGCTACAATTGATTTCTGGGATATGCAGTTTAATTTTCTTTCTCCATGGCATTAGCCTTCGGTCCATCGATACCGTGGCATGATGAGATAAGCTGAAATGAACCACCCTTTGACATTTCTATTCAAAGACCCGCATTTAAGCAAACCTAATCCTCTTAAGCTGTGGTAACCCTGTGTAAACTCTTAAATTGAGTCCGAAAATGTTGTGCACTTTCTTTCCTTTGTTCCAGACCTACCATTAATTCAAATGAAGTGTCACTCAACATGAAGTAAATCATTCATATGATTTGGTGTCATTGTACAAGAGGAATACCTGAGCTTTTCACTGATCATGCAAAAGAGTGTAATAAAATTTTCAAATTGAAATTTTAGGTTTTTTCTTTTTTTAAAAAATTTCCAAACTTTTTAAAAACTTAAAAAAAGAAAAAACCT
Source organism: Ophioderma brevispina (assembly GCA_023653785.1). Lineage (NCBI taxonomy): Eukaryota > Metazoa > Echinodermata > Ophiuroidea > Amphilepidida > Ophiodermatidae > Ophioderma > Ophioderma brevispina. The sequence continues at coordinate 23,338 of JAMKCH010048165.1, forward strand.
AAAAAATTAAAAAAAAAAAAATGCTTGTATTTTTAAAATTTGTTAAAATTACTTTTTTTATTTTTTTCAATTTTTAAGGTTTTTTCTTTTAATGTTAAATGGGTTTTATGTTTTAACTGTGTATTTTGGTTGATTATTATTCGTTATGTGAAAACCACAACACAACCAATTTTTATGTTGGTATTTTGTGTATTATGGCAGTTAGATTGCATCGGTAAAATAGACATTGTTTTAACATTTATTTTGGTTGGTTCGTATTGGATATGTGACCATCCACAACACAACTAATGTTGAGGTTGTATTTGGCTGTATTAATGGTTTGTTGGATTGCTCGTAAAATAAGACGTTGTTTTACGTTGTTTTTGGTTGGTTATTATTGGTTATATGAACAACCAAACAGCAACCAATGTTGAGGTTGTTATTTGGTGTATTATGGTTATTAGGAATGGTTCGTTTGTAAAATAGACGGTTGTTGCTAACATTTTATTTTTATTAGTTTAACTTTATTGGTTCTGTGAACAACACAAAACAACCAATGTTGAGGTTGGTATTCGGTTGTATTTTGGTGTTGTGACTATAGCTTCACCTAGAACAAATATAACCAAAACAATACGTTATATCAACTTCGGATTCTCAAAAAAATTTTTGCCCACTTGGGACGGTCCGAACTTTGAAGGTCCCGTATCCTCCGTAGCCGTCGCTGCCAACCCTTAAAATCCCCAAGTTTTGCTATTACCATGATCACAGTAAATAGTCTTGGAAATATTACGCCAGATTCGCCACAAACACGACTTCGAAATGTATAAAAGTACTCTCACACGGCAAATTTCCACTTCAATCAAGGCTCGCTTGGGGTCCTCAAAAAGTTTGAAAATTTTTTTGAGTCACCCTATTTCCCAATTGAGATTATCCTGTCCAAAATTGACATCTCCTTTACTATCTCTTGCTTCATGGCTGAGTACCTGTCCAGTTTGTAGAGGGATCTCAAACAGAATGTCTAAACTTGACACATCTCTGATAATCCCTAATACGATGATTCTGTTCCCTGATGGGCGCATAAAATGTGAGTGTTTACTGTGGTAGGTTTTTTTGAATAAGAGTGTACGGACATGATTAACCAGGTGGCTCAACGGGCACACTTTCGTGTTTGGTCTTTGAAAGTGAGCATTTGTGTTGAATCCCAAGCATGATACTAGCTTACATTATCTTACCTGGATAGGGTCCTTGGCACGTGAACGAAAGTTCCTGAAGCCTGCGGTATCCAGGATAGGCTACGATTGAATGTTCCAGACGACCACAAGGGAAGACGATCGATTCGTAATTTTTTCAGCACTTCGAAATCGTAGATTGTCTGCCGCCACTCTCTAAGCAAGATAAGTTAGAACCGTGTCTCTAATTATGACTGCTAAACGGCTTCATGCATTCCATCTTCTCAGGGGTGCAAATTCGTGTGAGTTTTCGATTTCAATGATTCAATGGGGAGAATTGATTCTCATATCTGGATGCGACAAAGAATCACTACTGCGAGAATCGATTCGGAGATTCTCTGTCCGAATTTGCAACCCTGATCTTAGAGTTCGAAAAGCTGCCAGAAAACACAAAATAACGATCTTTCAGATACCTGGCTCCTCCGGCGGTTTTGTTGTCGAAACACCGACATGGAACTTAAATCAATCAATTTTTCATTCATTCAATCATAGTTTATTCGAATGTGCTATGGTCATTTTTAGTGATGAGGCAAGTTATGGTTGGAGAAGACAGGTCATACCAGACTGTTGTTAATCGATGGAAACCTACGTGCGTATGAACTATCGGAATGTCATCCTTGAGGCCCGTTTGCAGTATCAAAAAAAATTCACTTGGCCCTAATCCACTATGAAAACGTTCACCTCCACATAGTCAAAATCATCAATGATTACCTTCAGGATCAAGGATTCTTTTCTTTCGTATTGCACGTCATTGGTAATGGCTGTGTGGTGGTATCAGGATTTGATGAGCTTGGGTAAGCCTAATCCGTTACCCGCCTGTACCATGATACGGATGAAAATCTAACATGGTCTTTTTGAGGCTGGGGCTTTTGCCAATGGAGGATTTGATCTGCTACCGCTAGGCTGACTTAAACCCTTAAAAACCCCCAATGGAATCCTTGGATAGGTTCGAGAAAGTGCACAGAAAATTACAAGGACATTTATCTATAAGCAATCACAAAATGTAGTGGGGGTTTTTGTAAATTTTTAGTCCAGTTTGGAAACACTTGATAGAGACAGGTTAATTGTTTGCTCTTCCATCGTTTAACATTGACGATTTTTTTTCATTGGGCTACATTTGCCTTGCTATTCTTTTGGTTTCCTCTTAATCAATCTTGCTGTTGTGGCATGTATCATTGTTTCTTCTCTTTGATAATGAGAGCACCTTGTGATCGTGTTTTTATACACCCATTCTCTTATCCAGAATGTACTTGCTTTTGCGTTGTCAATTTGTATGTATTATATATTTATGGGTCTCATCCTCTTTCTTTTTTCTGTATTTGTTGCAACTTAAATTCAAATAAATTTATATTAATACTTGTAGAAAACCATATTGGTCGTGCTTGGGTAACTGACGCAACCACATTGGAATGACTTGCGAGGGTTCCTTGTTTTAGGAATGTTACGTTCTCTTACTGAATACGATGTTCACCCGGCCGCTCCACATTAAGGTAAGCGACTATTGTTTCTTATGAATACAACGGTCCAGAATCACTGGAGTCAAACGATTACGCAATCTATTTGTGAGCGATGTCCAATTGAAAATGCCTAAAACCTTATTGGGCAGTTTCGGGTCCTTTCAAAGTTAATAAACGGTCACGGGTTATTCCACTCGCTTACTCTAGATCAATATAGGACGGTAACAACGTAAATGCATTGTCCCGAAATCGCAAATCCGATCAGCTATTGGATATAATCTGTGTGCTGAAAGTTTTCGGGTCCTAGGCATATTCTTGGGTACGATGAAATGCGCCTCGGCCCATGATACTGAGGCGGCTCAGTTCCAAGGTCACTTGTTAGCCTGCTGAATAATCAGTGCACCTCCCACAAAGACCATAATCAAGTACTTACCTACAACAAACAAACCACCCACACTACACATCACAAACACACCATCAATATTGTACATGTTCACAAAGCCAACATGTCATCGCCCTACAATGGTAACACTCCACACATGAAAGGACTGGTTATCCATCTATATAACATCCTTGGCAATTGGATCCCCACTTCTAAGGTTTTGGGACTTCCCAAAGCTTACCTTCTCACATCTTGTCTGTATCGCGCTTGAGTACGAACAATTTCCAAGTACGACGCTTAATCTGCACATTTCGTCGGCTTTCAATCACATACTGATCTATCTCACAAAATAGGTGTTTCAGAAAATCGCAATTGAAAATCTTTCCTTCGTATACGCTCGAAACCTACGATTTCGTCATTTACTACCAGTCAAAAGGAAATATCATCAAGACAACACTGAAAGTTTTTAATTCAGTAGCAAAAATAACTGCTGGTTATCTAACCAACACTTTTAATAAATATGACTGTAAACTTATAGATCAGTATGTACGAAGATTTTTTTTAAACGAATTCTGAGATATAGAACACAGATCGACGCATAGTGACGTATTCATCACCGTATGATAAAAAGGCGCAATTGTCGTGTCAGTGCATCACTAGTGATCTACGACTTTCCAAAAAAAACTATACAATCAAGATTAATTTTTTGGCCAAAATTTAAGTTCCTCTCAACTGGATTTTACTGATTTCTTTTAGGAGTGTTCCATCTTTCATGTGATTTTAGTTGTTGTAATTTGGGGGTTCTGGTTTAGGAATAATGGCTAATTATCTAAGACAGTTGAAAAATCTGTTGGGCCAGTTTTGGATATCCTGATATGAACAAAGTTGCCATTGAAAATCACCTACAAGACCTTCTTGGTATTGAAAATTAAAAAAAAAGTAGGTATAAAGTGCTGCTTCTTGTGAAGTATCACATAATTTATAACTTTATCAATGTCGCAATTGCTAATAATACATGTAGCATTGGAAAATTCAATTCCAAACGTCTTGTTTCTCAGCTTTATCCATGGTTTCAGCAGAAGGTAGAACTCATAAAAACACCCTTGTTGAAAGTAACCTGAGACCTTTGAACCACATCCTTTCCTTTATTGCTCTTTGTTTAATACTGTTTTTCTTCATTATATTCCTCTCCTGACATCTTGGAGGCAATGGGAATAGGGGAAGGGTAAAATTGTCCCTCCCACATGAGAGGCGTTGTCCACACATTTTTCCCCCAACCATACGTTGGAGACTGTTACATTATTTTCAGCAGTCAAATTCCCCAAACTTCCCTGAATTTCATGTATTGTCCCCCTGAGAGTGAGTCCCTCCACTTACACACACAACTAATAATTTCTGGGTTTACTGAAAGAATAATATATTGATTAGTTCAATGCATTAATACAGTCACTCTGTGCATACACAATCTTTTTTGTTTGAAAAGGGTTTAATCCCAAAATGAAGCTACACGCCTATTACCTTTAGTTTCTGGAACCTTCAAAGTGAAACTGGCCCCCCAAGTGGTATTTATCCTTTGTGTTCCAAACTGACAATATCGCCGCTTATGGTCCACAAATTGGATGGGATTAAAGCGAGGATTACGCTAGGATCTTGTCAACAATTAAAGTCAAAATATCTGGCAAAAAGCACAGTTTATATTTTTTAGAATTTTTGTTTGATTGTATAGTTTTTATTGGGCCAGGTCGTATGTCGGATAGCGCTGGATGGACGCAGAGTTTGATATACCTAGATCGGTATGTGATGTATCTTATCGATTTTGATTGTCTTAGAGAGAACAAGGTGAAAGAGTCCCAAAAATAATCGGAACACGCACCTTTAAAAAAAAACAAGGACAATTTGTTGCATAACTTCACATAGAGAACTGCATGATTGGAAAAATTTTAAAAAGTTATGAAGAAAGGAAACAATTTAGCTATACACAAAAGTCGGTTGCTTTCAAAAACACGTCTTTGGCACCACACCTCTCTTTTTCCAAAATTATTAGGTCGCAGAAAAAAAGTAGCGCACGTTACCTTATTCAAAGGTATAAAGCAAGAAATTCATAATTTACTAACAACGATTTAATTTCCATATTCTTTGCGGTGTGAAGTAAATAAGCTTAAAAAACATTGAGCATGGTAAACAAATAAACAAGGACAAATATGCAGGAAAACAAGCAAAACAACGAGATGTAAGCGTCATCATCAGGATCAAATAAAGTCATTTGCTTTGCATACTGCTCTTTATTTTATGAAGAAAGGTAATGTTTGAAATATCTGTTTCAAATCAAAAAAAAAGATTTATTGTTTGTTCATTTAGGCCGGAGGACTCAATTAGTAAAAGTTTCCTCCATCTGCAGGATGACATCATGTATTTTACAAATGCTGTTTGTACCAATGTGCTGATGCTTGTTGATGAATGTGGTTCCATTTGCTCGCTGGATAATTCCACCACGTGGAGCAGTTGTAGCGTTTTTTTTAGTGTCGATCTGCTTCAAATTTAGACTGGTGTTGCTTAAAAATTTGTGTTCTGCATATTTGCTCTTTGATTTTTGTGTGCCTAGGCGTTTCATGTTTAAGCTTATTACTTCAGACCGAAATGAATTATAAGAAAAAAATTCAATCGTTGTGGTCAATGATAATTTCTTCACTTAGACCTTTGAATACAGGTTAAAGGCCACTTTTTGACAGAATCATTTTGAAAAATGGGTGGTTTAGGATGACAAAAGTGTTCTTTGAAAAGCAACAACCTTTGTGGGCCGAGTCAATGATAATTATTTAAACCTTTTTAAAATTTTCTAAACATCAAAATCCTGTGGTGGTCTTATCATTTTAATCCTCCAATGGTTCCATCATTTGATTTTTTTTAAGATGACCGCCTGAGTGGCCAAGTCGGTGAAGTCGACACGTCAACTGGTCGCAAAAACCCTAATTTCACAGATCTCGTGACATGGTTAGAAGTGCCATGCCTACAGGCAAGACCGTTTCGGAGGTCAATGGGCCGTCCCTCCCAAGCCACGAGGTAAACAGCTGATATAACCGGGGACATTCTCCGTTTAAGTGTTCAAGATTTGGTCTCCAAAATGACGAAATATCAACAATAAGGAATTCCTGAAAATCAATGAAAAATCAGTAAAACTTAAATTCTCAGAACACGGAAACAATTAGCTGGTGATCTTAAAAAAAATATATCGATTTTAGTATTGCCTACCTTAACACTTAAGTAACGATCTGTCGTAAACGTATCTGCGGGCCTTTTTGTTAGTTCGTACTGTTCTGCTGAAAGTACGTGCTTCCACGGACTTAGTCTCTATACGTTCTCAGGTATGACCTTCATACTAAAGCATGTGTGGTATTCGACTTAGTATCACGCCGAATTGCGGAGAGGAGGAGAGTAGCAGGAGGGATGTAACGTATCTGTCGCGGTATGAAACGTAACATGAGGATTTCTTTTTCACCTTTACTAGGGCTGGAAATTGTTATGTTGAAACCAGATTTTTATGCAAAACCTGTATATAAACATTGACATATTCTCGATTTATCACATATCGGAACATAGGTATTCAGTATTTTTAGCATTTGGTTCCATTAAACATTATTGTAATGTACTGTTGCAACTATTGGCGACTGCGCTCAAAGAACTCTTGCAAAACTTTAATAATCCAAGATGATAATGTTGGATTTTTTTTGTTTTTGTTTGTTTTGTTGTTGTTTTTAAGCGGAACAAAGTAGGGCATAAGAGAGGCTGATAAAAATGCAATTCGTCAATCTGTGATATGCGCTTTGTGTAACGAGCAGGGACACATTTTAAAGAACGGAATGGATTTGGGATGGCGACATGGCGAAAAGCAAGAATTAGCATATTTAGCCTTATTGCTTGTACTACTCAATCCGGTTTACAACATCTAGTCGGTCATTTTGAAAACATAACTCCAAAGTTAATAAATTTATATTCATAAAACCTTCTTTTAAAGGCCCCCAAAAAAACAGCTATTTAAACTGTTGCATGAGTGTGAGCGACACTAAAAACCGCTTTTTTTGTGAACATATGGAGATTATGGACAAAACTGCAACTCGGCACCAAGGCAGCCCTCAAGCGATCAGGGCAAGCAGGGAAGGGGGAAGGAAGCCACCCCCCCCCCCCCCCACCTCCACAGGGCGCCAGCCAGCCAGCTCCCCCTAAACAAGGGTTAAGGCCCCTCAGAACCATGAAAGGGGCGAACCGGCGGTAACAATTGGCAGGAAAGCTCAGTAGTAACGACGGAGGAGTAAGGGCAACGACAAAGGCCGGGTCAATCCAAGGGTTATGGTGGTCAAGGCGGCCAAGCGGCGCCGATGACTACCCAGGACAGCCCTCTTGCCACTGTGGGTGGGGCGGTCAGCTAATGGGAATTTGCAGGGGAAGAAAGCAAGAGGGACCCGCGGGCCCCTTGGGTTCCTGCACGTGGTGGACCAAGGGTACCTGTATCAAGAGTTCAGGCCTGTCTAACCCTTCCGAGAGGACACTAACAAGTGGAAAGGCTCCGACGGGAGGGAAGAAGAGAGAGAATGCGCTTTGGTGACCGAAACTGCCGTGATTATGCATCTCGATATGCAATTGCGGGAGGTTCTTCTACTCCACCTTCTTTTTTAAACTAAAAAATTATTTTGAATTTGAAAATACCTGAAACCTGAAACCTTTAAACGCTGATCGACCCAGCACTTCAATATGGAGACCCTGAACACAAAAAAAGAGCACTACGTTAATTGACAGCGGAAAAAGTAGGAAAAGTAATCTTGGTCCAATGCGGACAACATGACGGTAATGACATAAATCAACAAGGAGGGAGCCCCAGTCTCTAAAAGGAGACAAACCGTAGAGTGGTGCAGGCAATGGAAAAAAAATGCTCTGATAGCGTTCCCATATAATGGGGGTGGTGGAGAACATCCTAGTGGACACCAATGTAGGCATACAACGAAGAGGGGCACATGTGGGCCAGTGGATATGACGGCCGTATCATGATCTGAAGGATTTTCGGGTTCGAGCCCCGCTGCCGCCCAAGTGTTGTGCACTTGGGCAAGGCACTTTACTCGCGCCTCGTCGACCCAAGGATAGTCGGGGAAACTGGTTAGGGAATATCACAATCAAAGTGCTGATAGGATTGTGCGCTTGGCCGGCTGCCAGACCTAGATGAAGCGAAATGATTGTGACTTCCTGATGCGCGTAAGAATATAATCGGCAACAGCGTTGATCTTGTGAAATGAATGAAATGCGCTTTACAAGCACTTCTATTATTATTATTATTAAGATAAAGGGGTCGCCAGTGGGAATGGCGGCCTCCTTCAAACAGTTTGCTGGTCTCATTTTAGGAGTCTACAGGCATCTCCATGTGGACCTAATCGCCACCGCGTGAAATCACCTGGTCCGACCTATGCTCGTGGAAGGTCAAGATTCCCCCCCCCATTGCGAGGATACAAGGTCTTCGAGAAGTTTCTCAGTCAGACAACTGACTGGTTCTGGTGGTAGCGCCCATGCGGCCTTCGACTGTCGGTTACCATGGCTATAGGGTGATAGCAGGGACTCGTCTGGCTCCATCAGGACGGGATCTGGTACGTAGCGGTCCTCAAGCCAACCCGTTCGTCCAAGGGGCATCATCCGTCCGCGATCTCACTTTGACGGTCTGGCGCATTTCCGCCAGTTGTACATTCATACGAGACTTTCTGAACAGGCTGACTTGCCCTTGTTCAGGCAGGAGGAAATCTTACCGATTTCTCGCTACGCCGGGTTATATAGATGGTGCGCTAATCGAGAGATCGATGCGGGTTGCGTCGTAGGGATACTGGGAATTTCCTAATATAAATCTCATGAGGGTTTTGGTGCCCAAACAGTTGGGTGCTTGACCCACAGCGAGTGGGGCGATCCACGGGGGTTTCAGAGATTACTCAGTGGTCTCTAATAGCCCGATCTTCGCGAATCTGCTGAAGGGTATGTTTTCGGCACGTCACCCGGTTCGTTTTAACTGCCGTTGTGCTCAGGGCTTTGCCGTCTGAGGTTTGTAGTCAGGAAATTGGCCACTAGAGAGGGTCAGTCTCTTTGATCGTCCTGAGAAGACGGCATTTTTCGTGAAGACCTTGCCTTTTACGTCACACACAGTTTTTCTCCCGGACCAGGCATTCGCGCGGGACGGACGATCAGAGAAAACTTGGTGCCCACACTAACCAGGTTTTCATCTACTGACATTTTGCACTTTCATAAATCACGTGCGGACCCTTGCTTGTGTTTACATGGAAAGCGCTTAGCTATAACAACACAAATACCGCTTACCTCCATGTTTTTGGCGGTGAATCGTAAGGTAGCTAGTCATTTCTTCAACGGGGCTATAAGTCCAGCAGCGAGGAGGAAGAGGAGCGTGTTGCTACTGCAGCACTGTGTGCCGGTAGAAATGGGCACAATCAAGAGTTGTAGGTAAGTATCTCGGTGCGAGAGGGGGATACTCTAGTAGAGGCCTACCTTCCCTTGCCTTCTTCCACCGACTGAGACTACCAGTGTGATACTGTGCAAAAGTAAGGTCGCGAAGGAAGCGCCTCGGTGGTGGTGGTGGTGGGGGGGGGTGTTGGTGGTCACTCGCATATAAGATGATATGGATTAAGACTCATGCTTCGTCCGGGGTTTGTTTGCATGGTGTATGCCAAGCGATTACCTATACCGGTGATGGACTTTGTCAGTTAGCTCTTGGCTAGTAAATTCAGAACTCCAAACTCCAGAGGGCATCCCCATTTATCCTAGTTATTTTCGGTGGCTAAAGCTATTTTTTTCTATTTCCTCATGCTAGTTTTATTTTATTGGTCCCTTGTGATTGCACTTTTGGTCCCTGTTAATAATTTTTTTTGTCCCTGGAAAATTATTTTTGTGTGGTCGCTCAGGCTAGTTATTTTTTTGGACACTCCTGTTCTTTATTTCTTTGGTTGCTCAAGCTAGTTATTTTCTGTTCCTCAGTAGTGTATTTTGCTGGCACCAGTCAGTTTATTTTGTGTAATAGCGCTGTTGACATTCAATAGCCGCCCGGTATTAGAGGACAAAGCACCCAGCACTAATATATATCTATATATTATAGTATAAATATATATAAGTCTATATATATATCATATATTATATATATATATATATATCTATTACATCATGCATCATCATCATCATCATACCACTTGTGTGTCTTTACTGTATCTTAGAGTAATATAGGCCTCCGGCCCTTCATACATCATACAAAACATACATAATAATTTTTTTGTTTGGAACGAGACACTTAACAAATAATCTTGGCTCAAACCCTTATAATATTCAAGTATTTCTCTTATCTTTGTAGGCATGCTTACTACTGGCACAAGGTTTTTATGATCACTCATTTTGTGAGCTCATGAATTAAATAAATTTATCATAAGATGTGTGTGTTCTAACTAAAAGGTGATAAATTTCACACCCTACTTCATTATAAAAATCACATATCAAAACAAAATGATACTCATCTTCACACCCATTAAAGCGGAGTTCACAGGACCGCTCATCACCAGGAATGTTTTCTCTTCTGCCAGGTTCCTTTCCACTTTTAGCACATGATTCCCTAACCGGAGCTTTGCTAAGGCCCTTCTTTGATTTTAGTAGAATCACCGATATTTTTCGCGGGACAAGAGATTTTTGAACTTACAATAGGTACGGAGTTTATTTGTGAACAAAGATCCGCAAACCATTATGTTGGTTGGATTATCCTTTCACTCTGCGGTTGTTACAGTCCAAAAATAAAAGCTCGTTACCAAACACCTTGGTTAATCAGGCAGGGACCAAAACAATTGAAAATAAAATTTCTTTTATTTGTAACCCATGTCATTTTAACCAATTCATCCAAGTGAAGAAGCATAAGATAACTTTTACGTGGGGCTAGATTTCCCTTGTTAACAAACGCAACCAATATATAATAAGACAAGCTATTGATATGGTAAAAATTGGGATACCTTGACACAGTCGGACCGCGATGTCCGAGTACAGCAGATTGTTGTTCTTTGTGAAACACCAAGAAATTGCTTACATGCATATACTGAACCTTCCTCGATACACTCATATCGTTTAAAGCCCATAAATTTCAGAGCCGGACAGGGCATAGGTAGATAGAATATTGCCATCAATATCTTAAAAATAGTTATAAAGACCATATGCCTGCTCGTTATGCACGTTTCAGAGCAAATAATGATTTTTTTGCTTCTTGGTCTGCAATGGACATTTTTGGCCCTACCCCAACATTACCAGTAGACATTGTTATTAAACCCAATATTGTAAGATTTAAACTACTTCGACCGTTGGCCATCATTAAGACCTTTCACGTCTTCTCACGTGGACTCCTTACGGAAAAGACCAGAAATGTTAGTCTTGCTCAAATTCACTTTCATACCACATTCATTACAAAAACTATGAAGAGTGTCGATATGCTTTTGTAGGCCACCAATTGGGTTGCAAGGCTAGGATAACAATATATCGGCATAGAAACGGGATTTATGACTGTGATTGGGAAATAATTGTAAACGTGAGAGTTATGGTATCAAGAAGTTCTTGAAGTGTGCTAATAAAAAACAGCCAAATTCAGTGGGATGAGTAACACCCTTGTCTTAGCAATGGGACAATCAAAAAAAGTCTGAAATAGCATCCCGATCTTCACACAAGCTCTAATTCTTCGTCTGATTTGAGCATACCACACATTTTCCCGGTTATCCCCAGTGCCAAAAAATTGTTAAAGTTTTCTCTTGGGACCAAGATCAAATGCTTGAGCAAAATCACAGAATTCTAAAACAATACATTTTTTCCCTTATTTTCAAAAGACCGTCGTTGGATAATGATATGAAGAGTAATATTATCAAAAGTGCAATAACCTTTTCGAAAACCAGCCTGGTTTTCTGGGCTTACCCTGTGTTCGTTACACCAAACAGTCAGTTTGAATTTATTTAAGACATAAGTAAAAATTTTATACAAACACATCATAAGTAATAGGTTATAATTTGGGATCGTTACACATCCACCTTTTTATGAATAGGACATAGTACTCATTTACCCAGGATTTAGGAATATTGCATGTCAAATAGTAATTAAAAATACACCAGACGGGGAGAAGGAGAAAGTGGTCGACTGCAGAGATAAAAAAATTCACTGGGAATGCCTCAATACCAGGGGATATTTACCAGATTTCATTGAAGTAAAAGTAATGGCTGAACTAATCTCTTTCTGGGGTTATCGGCACTATCTAGATAAGTGTCATTAACACCTGTTGTATGTATTATCAGCTGCAGTATTCAAAGAGATTAGGCTTGATATATAAGCCGCGACTACAATACTGAGTAAAATGATCGTACCATTCGTCCATGTCAATGTGACTTTCGTCACCTGGCTTATGTTCTTTCATAATATTTTTCACGGTCAGCCAGAATTGTTTTGGATCGGTATTGTTTACCAGGTCTTCTGTACTTTTTTGTGTGATACAAACTTTTCTACTTCTGAACAACAACTTAAATGTTTTTAAATACATATTTTTGCAATGCATTAATAGAGTTACTTTTACGGAAATCACGTAAAAGATATAACTTTTGGCTTCATATAGTGACATTCTTTATCAACCAGCTTATGTGTGTATAGCATGTGTATGCTTTTAAAAAGCATGTGTGTTCCAGCAGTTTTAAGTGTATTACTAACCAAGTCATATGCCATTATCAATATTTGGTAACATTATCCAAAGCTAGAGCAACATTTTCTCTAGAAATTTCACTCCTTACATTTGTACTGAAAACCTGCCGCCCTTCAGTTGACCATTTAATATTTCAGAAGTATTAGTGTGGTAACCATTTTCCTTTTGGTTACTGTTACAGGCTTTACTCCTGTGTTTACAGACCATGTTAGATGGCAATGATTGGGGGGATTTGTTTTTCCCGTACTTAGACCACACAGTAAAATTCACAATATCATATTAAATATGTAGTCGATGAGATGAGATATGCATTAATCGACTACCTACTTCGGCCCAGGGGGCCTACCAAGGTAAATTCACCAAGTTTATCGTTTTTTCCGATCTTCCATTCAAAAGTGGAATGTTAAAACATTTACATAGAGAGAATTAATTGTCTACCCAGGTATTAAACAACACCAATCTTTAGAAACGGGGAACATTACGTGATCAGATCATAGATAGATGTCAACGCCAGGGAGATGATCAAATCTCATTCATTTAAAATAAAGTCATTTTCGGTTGCTGTACATAGAGGATACAATTGTTACCCCAGGTATAACCACACCATCTTTAGACATACGGGGAAATTAAAAGAGGTAAGCTATTTTTTCTGTTTTCCAAAATATAATACAAATATAATTTAAACATTAAAGTAATTTTCGCGTTTGCGGTAAGGGCTTAAAGTAACCCACTAATCAAAAAATCAGCTGCTGGATAAAAGCTTGAATGAAGGTGACCAAATCATTATTCTAAAGTAATGATTGGTGGTGTACATGAATTAAACATGTCTTCTGAGTTTTTCACGGTGGGATATACACGGTAATATACCTGACCTCCTATAGATGGAGAAAGAAATTTCTTCAAATCGAAGCGCCAACAATTAGTTTCCCTCCTGAGATACTGGGATAGAAGGTGACACCATTTATGATGTTCATGTTTAGATATAAAAACCGCAATGCCGCCCGGAAAGCCTCTACCAAAACGACCCTTTTTTCCCAGCAAACACTAAACATAGTATAACTGGCAATAAGGCTCGAATACTCTCAATATTTTTTGAACCCAGGTCTCAACAAGGAACATCAATATTAAAATTCATACATATTTTAAAAACAGTCATTGGTATCAGTTTCAAGTTTTGTTGAGCGTTCCATCAACGATTCACAACAAGGAAAATTAAGGCCACATATCGTCTAACATTAGTTGTTCAGTTTAGGGCCTTGGCCAAAGCCTTATTTTACACACAAACTTCTTGTAGCTCTTCAGCCTACCGAATAAAGCTTATTCCAGCCTGATCGTCGACAATGAAGTTCTTATATCGTAATTGTCTGCCTTGCGTACCGTGTCCTTTATTTCGTTGCGTTGATCACGTAGAAGTTTCTGAATACTGCGTGTGTTTGCACAAGAAATCTTCACTGATGATACCATTTGATCCTATCAGTTTATATGCGTTTCTCATAACTGTTTCTTTGTAAGTTGTATCTACTACAACTCAAAAACGTAGCCTTGATTTTTGTGAGTTCTTACCAACACGGTGTGCACGCTCACTTTCAAACTTTCACCATCCAAAACCATTGGGGTAATAAGATATTTCAACTTTCTTTCAGTATTGTCCAACGATTCACTGTGTTCTTCAGGTTATACCGGTCGATCCGTGTGGACAAAAACATATTTCTCCTATTTCTGTCTTCAAGTTCAGCAATTTCTGTGTTCATTTTGTCCGATTGATTTTGTGATATTTAGCGCAGTTTTCAACGTTTCAATGTTTTCTAGATATTAGAATTTTATCATTCAAACTTCTGTGTTCTTCACTGTTTTTTCCACAAGATTCAACTCTATTCTCATGTCCGTAACACGATCTTTCAACTGGTCACCTGACTATTGAGAATTCATTTGTTCTAGATTATTTGACAGCACATTATTTAGCCCCTGCACATCTTCTTTCGTGGCATAATCCTTGCGGTTTGTATCAGGACCAGGGTTAGTTTCTCTTGTCATTACTGAGCAACAACATACGATCAGTTAGTTAGTTTTACATTGTGTAGATAGCCTAACATGCTTGTCAATTGATTGATCCGGTGTGTGTTAATCCGCTGGAGGGACGGTACAATTCAAATATAGATTATATAATATAGGAATTCAACAACTGCACGGTACATATGGTGTATGTATTGATATAGGTCGCGGGATACCTTTTACGTTTTCTTCAAAAAAATGTGAATTAAAAAGAAATGATGTTGAACAATAAGTTTTTAGGGGTCTTGGTTATTTAGGACCAAAAGTTAGGTCACAGCGTTCTTTCATGAGCTTTTGGTCATTTTCCATTCATTTTGCAATTAAATGATGAAATATACGGCCAATGTTAGTTGAAATCAACAGTGAAGCCGATGGTTATTGATTCGTGAAACGACGGACCGCTCACTCTAAATTGGGGTGGGGTGATAAAATAGTATCTTTTCAACTGCATTGGCCAATAAACAATAGCTATGACTCCAGGATAAAAAGAATTTGAAGTACTTTTCCTTGACTGCCGAGCGGATTACCGAATATCAACAGCGCCAGTATTGCTAGAGCCAAGCCTTGTAGTCATGATGTATGAACGTCACGGGTCACTGATATCTCAGGAGAATTTGAATGAACATTTTAGTTCACACCACTAATAGCATCTGGTCTGGCACCCTCTGGCTCGAAAAGTGTTTGGAAAAAGGTTAAAAACAGTGACCGTCTAGTTACAATTGAAAAATAGTAGAAAACTGGAACTTCCGGGCCATATTTGTGTTAGAAATTATTTTTAAAGGTTTAAAAACAGCAAATATCAAGAAAAAAGGATGTTGTTGAGGCTTACTACTGGTAATTACAGTACTAATTTTTACACCATCCCATAGGAATATTTTGACTAGAAGCACACAGTGCAGAGGGGATCGGAACTCACTCGTGCTCTTCATGCTCAGTAGTTCGAAAACTCCGTAGTCAACTTATGGAATCTTCTTGCTGAATGGGATGCAGAGGTCTGCAGTCCAAAGTAATGCATAATTAAAGCAACAGTCGCTTCGTTAATGAAAAGTTACGTTTTAATAGGGCCATTTTGTACATAAACCAATGACATTTATTTGGATGGTGTGAAACCTATAGGCATGTGTGTAGGAGACTAGCAGAAAAAGTTTGTGACCCCTGACCTCTATTACATTGAACTTGTTCTTGTCATCTTGGGTTCAAGACTAGTTACAGACCACTAGTGTAGCACTGTGGAGCTACAGGGGGTTGGGGGGGGGGGGGGTTAAGCATGAAAATATGAAGAGTTCGAAGACAAGGTATTTCAATAGGAGTCGGGGCTGTGAAATACGTGTACCCTTGGCTAGCTTAATCATTCAGATTGCGAAGTGAGTGGCGAGCTGTCATACGCTAGGTGGCAAAATTCAGCAGTCTGCTTGTTCAATGTTTTACCGTAAGCCGAGTTTGAAGTAGCCTCACCATATGGATAAAGCCTACAGCAGCTTTTGCGACCCTGGTGTACACATATGATGGCTGCTCTTTCCAATTTGTGGGGCTATTTTGAGTCATGTTATCAGCTGTAACCTGCCTTTTTGCTTGACATACATGTACACAGCGGTCCCAGGAAACACCCCACTCTATAGCCCCCTTCCCCGAGTAACTCCCCCCACTGTCATTTCCCAAGGGCCAGTGCTATGACGAGCAAAGAGTAAGTTATTTTATGTCTGATATACACTAATTAAGCAAAGCAAATAAGCAATGTTGTTGTTTCTCCTATTCTGGCTGTTCAGTGAGCCCCACGAAATCTCCAGTAGATACTGAATATCATGTTTTAGGACAACATTAATTCCTTGCTCCGTTCATTAAAATAATGAAATTATTCTCATGAATGATCACAATTTGTCAAGATGGTTTGAAATAGACATGAAGTTGCATTGATTTAGCAAATCTGAGGGTTCT
Organism: Ophioderma brevispina; assembly: GCA_023653785.1. Lineage (NCBI taxonomy): Eukaryota > Metazoa > Echinodermata > Ophiuroidea > Amphilepidida > Ophiodermatidae > Ophioderma > Ophioderma brevispina. The sequence goes on from JAMKCH010048165.1 coordinate 40,111, forward strand.
GGATTTCACACCACTAAATTAATGCTGGTCTGGCAACCCTTAATACAAAAAAAAATCGGCGCGAAAAACCACGCGAAAGCGGCCCCCCCAAGAGGGCCCCCCCCCCCGCGCGAAAACACATTTGGAGGGTCCCTAGGACTCCCCCCCCCCCCGTCACTTAATTGTTAAAGAAAATTGTGCCTGTTTTAACGATTGACAACCTGTGTTTTATCATTACAAATATTGACATGAATTATAGGGAAAAGCTTTTTTGATTCCAATCAGTGTTATGTACCTCAAGTGTTACAATTTTTACATCCGTGTGCTCTGTTAATTTTTCACCCAACCGTGCCCGCAAGGCTAGCTTGTGTAAGTCCTCGGAAATATATATATACAATTACGTGAATACCAGGTTGTGCATTAAATATGAAATCTTTATTTCCATATCATTCAAACCATAACAATGATATGGGGTTGTGCCGAAGGCCAAAACAACAAGAAAATCGCCACCACCTACTTAAAAGTTACAATACTAACATAATCAAATAAATTATACATATACTTAAACTAACGAAAATACAAACTCGCACATTGGGACGAAAGGCAACACACATCCTCAAAAGTGGTTCTTCTTAAATTGGTTTCAAATTGAGAGAATTAGAAGGGATCGGCCTAGGTATTCTGAATATATGATAAAAAAGTCTCGGGTTTTGGCCAAAAATATATTTTGGGCTTTCTTTGTTGAGATCTTTGATGTCTTTCAAAATAAGTATCAAAATGCCTTTGGTCATTGTTTAGTAAAATGTTTATACACACACCTGGCCAAAAGTATTGCAGCATGCAGAAAAACTATTTATAATCACAAATTGACTTCAAATTGTACAGGAGTTCGAATGACTACACAGTACGTAATTAATGCCAAAATTGTGTTTTTAAAAAAAAACACACGAAAAATGTTTGATTAAAATCCCATTTTCGTTAAATAATTGGTTGATTAAAAGACTGGCTAACGATAATTATAACGATAATTTGCCGAATGTATTTCAAAAGGAATCAGACACCAGAACGCCAAAAAAAACAGTCTAATGATTTGGGGTTGGGTTTGTTTAGGGTTTTGCTTTAAAATGTTTGATGGGATGGTTTATTTAATACCCCAAATGAGATAATATCATGAATGATGGGAGCATGTCCGATCACTTTTGGGACTCCAGAAATTTAATAAACAGAGATCACTCACGCACGCACGCATAATTGAAACTTCTTTTAATCACATAAAACAGCACAACCGTTGACACTATGCTTATTTGGCATGAATGTGAATACGCATTCCAGGACAATGAATTGTGTGTAAATCACGTGATTTATCATTCAAATTGCATTGCGGATGTCCACAGAATGTTTTCCGATTTTTTTAAAGACCCAGCCACTCTCTTCCATCGACGTTATCTCATTTTGATCCATACGGCACTACCATTTTGGCTTTTTTGGCTTATTCATCTCAGCTTAGAATTAATTTCTCAATGATCAGTAAAAAGTGAAAACCTGTTTTTAGCTGGAAAAACCGCACCAGCACAACAGCCGCTCCACATTCAAACAAATGATAAAAACGTTGCACAGGACCCAATTTCCAACCTCTGAAAACCACGGCCATGGTCCTCCCCTCACAAATGCCTTCATACCAAGCAATCTTAAAAATTAGGCCCGCATTCCAAAAGGATGCCCAACAATCGCTTAACCGAACAATTTAAATCCGATTCGCGCGGTGGATAAGTAAAAAAAAAACACATTACAATTACGATTTTTTTTTTCAAAGAATATCGATATGAAAAATTACTAGTACAAGCCCTGTATAAATTTCTACCGAAATAACTAACAAATCAGCTGGATTACCGGAGTACACAAAAAGAAGAAAAAGAACACCCCACGCACCCCAACAAAGCGCTGACAGACACCCTTCTGGAAACGGGTCCAAAAACAATGATGCGATCTTTCGAGAAAAAGAACTAAGACCCTGGTTACAAACTGGAGCACAACCACCTACTACGCAGTCCTGGGTCATATACGAATAACAAAGGGCTGTGTGAGGTACTCACATTTTCCATGACTGATAATACTTCGTAGCCTTTATCACGATCTCAAAACATGCGTATGTCCAAAAAATGTACATGTGATCCCAATAGATTATAAAATTCATCTTGTTCCGTATTTTAATCATCTACAGTAAAGCTATCGTTAATACAGGACACGAGACTGAACATTTTGTAAATGCACGTATAGCAGTTCCCCAAATTACCGTTTGGACGGCGGTGACGGTCATTGATATTTCCGTTACTACAGTTGGGATTTTAGAGGTTGCGACTGTGTGTAAGACCAATGCCGAAGTATCCGCTAAATCGACTCATTTGGCCCCAAGTTTGACTCATCAATTTCATTTAATCTACAAAACAGACCTCTACAGCTGTTGGCATATAGTAAAAACGCTATTTGGAGGCAACTTTCTCATCCCACACAATTTTGGATTAGGAAATTTTGAGACTAAAACAATTTTGAAATTAGAATAGTTTTAGGGATTTTTTGTTTCAAATTGCGTTGCCTTTCTCCGCTCAGCAGACCACAAGTACTTGCGCGCGTGGGAGAGCTTTAGTAGCGTTGTGGATTTTTTTTTGTTACAGAGATGCAGTATAATTAGCGCGTCAACCCAGCGCCAAATATCTTTGCCGCATCACCGATTGGTTTCTCCGAGTCGGTGCTGTTTGTATACCTTTGCATTCATATCCACACGTCAATAAGCCACAAAACGATTCTGAAATTAAGGGCCGGAGTCTGGAGTCTGGACAGGAGGAGGATTGCTGTGCAGGTGCATTGTAATTCTGTTGTCCGGAGCTGCGTCACACCATTCCATCACTGCCATGACTTCAAGTGCTGGTGAATGCCTGTCACTGGATTTAGTGTGAGCGGAGCTGGGGGCCTGTTGGGCTTCTATGCTATCAACCATCCCCCATCAAAGGCTAAGACTGGTCTTGTTCGTGAAACAATTGCCCAAATGCTTTGTGTTGATGTGTTTTGATTTTCAATACTATAATTTGTTTATGTGCTTGCAACTGTTAGTCTACTGTTTCACCAGGCTGACCATCAACGCCAGACCAATTGTAATTTGTAGTGTCATCAAACCCATGAACCGTGTAAGTTTGGTACACTACCCTTGGGAATGAATTTTTAGTATTCTGCCACCCAACTTTAAAATTCGTCGGCCACCTTTAAAACAGCGGTTTATTGTTTTGTTTTTTTTTTTTTTGTTTTTTTTTTTTGTGTGTTTTTTTTTTTTTTGTTTTTTTTTTATTTTGTTTTTTGTTTTATTGTTTTAGTGTTTTTGGTTTGGTATTTTTTTCTTTCTTGGTTTTATTTTAAGGGGCGGTGATTTTTTTTTGTGTTTTTTTTATATTTTTTATTTTCTGTTAACTATTCCATATTTCGAGCCTGTGGCAGAATACTAATTCTTTCCCTTAAACGTAGACTAATGCCTGCATTGCAAGCTTGAATATCAGTCATGCATAAGTCCGTTGGTGAACCCAATCATTCATGTTTCCGATTTTTAGGTTTGGGAATGTCTTTTTGGTCAACCTTTGACGTCATTGTTTGACCACTAACTACTGACGGAATAAGCTCGTTACAGAATAAACACTGATGCGATGGGTATGTTTGTCAACTCTGACATCACAGGCATAGCAGATCTTGCCTTGGCTTGGTTTTCTCCCTCCATGAATCACATTGATTCACCACAAACATCAATTACAATTTGATTAAATCCATCCCAGCCATTGGTATTCGAGCACATGTGCTAAATTTAGAGAATCAGTATGATTTTGGGATCCGCTACTCTCTTTACGAAGACCGAAAACCAAGGCGATACCATTATTTTTAGTGGAAGAAGAAACTGGTGTCGCTTTGCAATTCGCGTAAAGTGAGAGTCCGGTGTGAAAGCAGATATGATCCCGGGGGAACCACAGGGTCCGCGCTCCCTAGACGATAACAGAATAAACGGGAAATTAATGTTGCGTGAAGAGTCAACTTGACTTGAGTGCTCTTTCTTTACCATTGTACCCGGACTAGATCCGCCCTACTATAATTCATAAAATCGTCAACTGTCAATCATTTTTGCCTAACCATCAAAATCAGACCTTTATGGTTCTCACAATTCTTAAACAGCTTTATCATTATCGGCTGACGCGGAAGATTTATAATATCAATTTTCATTTTGAGTAGAAATTAAAACAGTCATCAGCAAGAACTAACGTTAAGATAGTCACTTAAAATGTACAATTCACAAGTTAAGATGAATCGGGTTTTCAGTCACACAATACCGGTGTATTTGTATATTCACTATGCAATTTTATTATTTCATATAAAGTCATTGAATGCTGACATGATAAAATTTCACCAACTGTCCAAGAGTCTTAATTACCATAGTCTGATATAATAAAGGTTAGCTTACTATCACAATCCATGTTATATTGATGGCATGCAGTGGCGGGGCCACGGGTGGCTTTCCCCCCCCCCCCCCAATTTTATGTTTTTTCTTTTTCCCCCTAGGTTTCTCATTCCTGGTCCCCCCCCCCCCCCGGCGAAAAAAATGAGGGAATTTTGACAAAATTTGCGATTTGGTGCCGACAAATCGCAATTTTAGGAAAACTGAGCGCTTTTGGTGCCAAAATTGGTTAAAAAGATCCAAATATTTGTTCTCCCCCCCAAAAATTACTGTTTTCCCCAGAAAAAGAGGTTTGGTGCCGCCACTGTGTGCATTCAACTTTTACATTGGCATGTAAATTGTTGAATTTACAATGCCCGGTCATTAATCTGTGTAATTCGAAGCCATCCGCCAGTAAATTTATCACCAATCAGGCATTTTTTCTTTGCGATTTTTTCTGTCGGACCACTGGAGATAAAACTGATTGACATTGCTGCTACTTGTGACCGGTTCCCCTCAGAGACCGCATACAGCGATGGACTAACGCTTTCCCTGTCAGAAATTTTAAATTTTTAAATCACGAAATGATTCTAATTACAAGTTCTATAAGATGACATTTTGGGTGTTTTTTTGTGAGATAAAACATTTTTTAAATGTAAATTTGTCTTACGGTTTTAAAATGAACTTTGTTTAGTGTTTAAAGTCCCACTTCTGTTAAAATTTCTTTGTTTTCCTATGTTTTTTTTTAATGTAAAAAATTTTTTGTTTTCTATTGTTTTTTTTTTTAAAACTTTAAAAACGTCATGTATCTCAAAATGACTGAAAATGTTACTGACCAGTTAAACCTTGTAATTCTCACCTCAATAATATAATTAAAGGAAGAACTCATCCATATATTAATATTATTGTCCAATCAGGAAACTACACTGTGCATGTTATTTTGGGGGGGGTGCACATGTAATTCTAAATTTAGAGTTCAGAACCACATGGGCACGTGACTTTGAATTTTTTTCCAATACTGCACACATGCTGTATCTGTGTAATACAGATTTAGAGTCAGGTCAAGTGTGCTTTGAATGCCTGCTACTGGTATCCTGGGTACCAGTACTACTTCCCAGGCCGAGTTTCGCGGCTAAACGTCACCCCCATCGGATTTCTGATGAGGGAGGGTAGCTGGTTACCGGGTAGAATAAAAAGAAGATCTACCTACAAGGGGCGCCGCTCTGGAGAGCTAATGGCGGCCATCCAAGCACATGCTGCCTTGCTTGGTGGGTGTGGTTGCCCAAAGGCTAAGGCCCACCGCCGAAAACTGTGGAATGACGTCAGGAAGGGCACTCCGGCAATTATCTTTTGCTCCAATAAATCCTCACACGACAGTATTGTGATGAGGTGTATCCGGCCACCCTCGTTACCGGGGACAAAACCGGATTTCAAACTTTGGTTAACTAAACTAAACAAAACTTAGAGAATAAAAAATGTATATGGTTAGCCTCTGCCGTTTATCTATCGTGTTATATCACACAAACGGCAGCATTATTTTCAAGGGACACTACCCGGTGCTCGATTTAGAGGGGGTTTGACATGACAAATGCATGTAACTTTGGCTCTTGTGCATGCAGAATTTTCCCTGTGCATGGCCTGCAAATGTGTATTTTTCAGCCCATTTTTAGGAACAATCCATGGTGTGTAAATTTTATTTTAAATCCGAGTCCCTGGCACTACCTGATCTCAGCCTTGACCCCACCAAACCAAGATCACGGTTGATTGAAGCATATAGACTACATTTCCCGCAAATAAATCGTGGCCAGCGTGGAACACTTTGTCTGCACAGTGCAGCACGCAATGCATGGCATATTTACGCACTCTGTAAATGAGATGAAGCATTTACTCTGTGTCTTACGCTGAATGCTCGATGTGCGGGCAGGTTGTTTACTCTATACGCTGGCCACAATTCTTCTGTGAAAACTGGAGTGTCACGTTCCATAATGTGATGGATATATTTGGTGAGAATCTAAATTTTAGCGATTAAATTATACTTTTGTATTTAAAATTCCCAATAATTGGGCTTACATGGCATTTTCTTGAACATGATGCCTTTAACAGTCTATGTGAATCCCAAAACATTGTTTATCACTATGACATTTTTTGTGTAGCCTTCAAATTTCGACCACTGACACCGAGTCACCTCAAATTTTCATATAACCACCGGTGCTTTTGCTAAACACTCTTCTACCTTTAGCACCAGTTATATCCAATTTTAAATACCGAAATACAACTAAAGCTTCATTTAAAAAAAAAAAAAAAAAAAAATAGCACACAAAAAAAAAAACCGACAAACAAAAAAACAAAACTCCAAAACAAAATGTTTAAATTTATAAATTTCACTTCAAAAATTGATGAAGATATTTACGACTATCCTGTTTGCGCTAACACTCTAAGTGCAATCCTTTAAAGCTGGAATTGGGAAATATTTATTCGCGTGAAAATTATTGGAGATTGTGAGATAAACAAAATTTTGTCATATCCGTTACACACATTTTGGCATGACCCTCCATTGATTAAGTTAATGGCATTAGAAAAATTGGTTCATCAAGGAGGAGTCATGCTCACAGGAGCTAGTACTTAAAATTGAATTAAAACATTCCCTATTCATCAGCGATGGGGAGTTGTTTTCTCTTGCTAATGGTACCTTTACAACTGTAATGTGTTTTTGATAGTCAAAATGAAAGTATTTCTCTACCACGGTGCCGATTTTGGCCGCTTAGCAAGTTGGCAAAATTTGTAACTATTATATTATAATTTGTATTTTTTTTTAACGGCGAACTATCCCCGTAAACGTGATCAAGGCACTGTGCGGCTCCATAAGGCGCTCAGCACATCAGAGAACAATAATCCAGGAAAAAATTTAGCCAAGAAGCTCGATTTTAAGAAGCCGGACTGATTGAAGAGTCATACGCTGTCTTTAGCAGCGTTATTGATGTTGCGCATGCGCTCAAACAAAATCGGTGCTCGTCATGAAGTGGTCCCTGTTGAACGGAAATGATGAGATTACGACCTTCACGGCTGGTTGGAAAGCCCCAATGCCCAAATCGAGGCAGGCAGTGCCGCCCCATGACTTCGCGCGCGAAAGTTTGTCTCACATCGCTGTCATATGCTAGCTTCAAATTGACCGTATGATTTTTCCGTGCAATTGTAACTGTGATTTGTAGGAGATACTAATTTAACGATATAGCCCACGACATCGACAACATGGAATTCTATTCTCGCTTGGGAGGGGTCCCGTAGGGACGGTCACTTAGGGTAGGTCACAAAAAGGCTTGCCGGTATCAGGGTGTAATCGTCCCATGAGTGCAGAATAATGGGCAAAAAACATGAAGCCGAGACCCATGATTTCAAAGGTTTTACTGCCGATTACACATTATTCGGCATACCCAACCCTTATGTCTATTTCTAATAGACCGTATTTCAATAGCCAGCCATGTTGTGGACAGATAGACGCATTCCAGTACTACAAACATTCACCTGTCAATGATCCCTGTGCCATCGCTAAAACATGGATCGATTGACATCTTAGTATGTATTGTAGTCTGGAATGTATCATCTTGTCCACCACCTGTTGGGGGCTGACGTCCTATTGACTACCGGTCTATACCCAAATAAAATAAAATAACCGAAAAACTGGCAAATTCTTGCTATACTCTGTCCAGCTCGTATGAAGTAGCGACGCGAAAGAAAGGCGGCGCAGACGGTATACGAGCGCATCGTCACTTGAATGAAGGACGGAAACTGAAGTTATTAATGTCACATCTCGCTTCAGAAAACCCTCACCATCTATTAAAAATTCGCCAGTGTGCAATACAACCTGTCAAGAGTGCACTCAACCTCGGTGTCATCTTGGAAAAATGATCTCAGCATGGGATATGTACAATATAACATTTGTCCCTCTGCTTCCTTCCATGCTTTGTAGGGCTACAGATAGGTCGCATAAGGATGGCCTTGATTAAAATCTACTAAACTAGTTCACGCATCATAAACTGGACCAATCACTTGACCATGCAATCGCTTTCTCTTGGCCAACCGGACTCCAATAGGCAAACTACAGCGTTTTTAAAAACTCTGCCGCCAGATTGTTACTCGTACTCCGCTTTGGAAATTTGCCAGTGGTGTGTCCGCGATTAAGCTAATAGTTTACCTTACAAAGGTATCCATTGATTGGGGCACCAAGTTATCTTCGGATTTCATACAGAAAGCAAATACAACCACTCGTAATTTTCCAACTGTCATCTTCACAATGACCTTGTATCTAACTTCTGTTGTTTTCCTTATGGTTATCATTCATTCTCCAAAGCTTCATCCGAACGCGGAAAAAGTCATTTGAAGAAGTCAAAGTCTCAAAAGACATATCTTTTTCAAACTTGTTTGGATAATTAAATTTAACATTCAGGTAGGTAGGCGCTTGAGACCTCGGTGTCACGCGCCTTTATAAATCCACTAAACAACTGTTTAAATTTTAATTTAGTATTATTATATTAATTCATTTTTGTAGATTTTACAACAAACAAAAATATTCTATAGTTACAACACTTCTACCTAGACTTAACTATACTAATGGGAACTCATAATTCTTCCGAGTTTGGTTGTACATTCAATTTTTAAGGTTACGATTCATTTAGTTTAAGATTAGGCTAAAATTTATTGAATTAATCTGTTCTTTTACTGTTATCGCTTATAACCCACATAGCATTTAACGGAAAATTCCCATTCCCGCGATTTTCTGCTTTACTGCTCATAAATTTGGCATTTTTCTATGCTGATATTATAGCCTCTCTATCGCTTAAGCCCCGCGACTTTGCGCAATACCACGCATACAACAAAACACCTCTTGCCTTTAGCTGCACCTCAATTTTGCGAAACATTGCTTTCTTCGGTCTCGATTTCCGTTTGGCGAAGACCAAGTGCATGAAGAAGTGTGCAGTTGAGCGCGTCATAATCCTTTTATCACTGTTTGTGTCGTCTTTTCCGAAACTGTGCATGTAATGACAATAGAACCATAGTTTTTCGTTCATTTAAAAGCACATTTTTGAAGAGCGCCCCCAATTCTACAAAAAATGAGATTTTGCAAAGTTACATTTGCAATTGGCTAGGTATCCTCCAAAGAAGGACCTTGCAATTGGAATATTTCATTCGATCCCGAATATAATTAATCCTGCTACTGAAAAACGTCCTTCCAATATTAATAGCCGGAACTACGCGCCATATCGCTTTCAACGCCATCCATTATTTGTTCCGTTTGGTTCAAGAATAGTTAAGTTAGAAGTCATTGTCGTGAGGTGGCATTAATTTTACCAAGGCATTTCCAACTTCCGCCCTCTAAATTAAATCGGGAATCCACGATTCTAATTACAATATAACGGTAATCCCGATCAATTACAAAAATCGCTTCTTACTGACAAACGTCGCACTTTTACGAAAATGAGCATTACCATTCGCACGTATGATTTGCAATAATTACCCACACAAACTGTGCACAAATTTTGGACAATTGGGGCTCTCTTCAAATGTGCTGTTAGTGCTTTAAATATATTTCATGTTTGTTGAAATAAAATTCATTATTTAAATTTTAATTGTGTAGTCTTAGTACTAAGGACGGAATTTTAAAAACGCTTTCTTTAAGTGACTTTGCTGAAATGGTAAGAGTAATCAAGAGGTGTGGTCCGACGCCATGTTCTCTCCCTCATTACTCTACTCTACCTAGCCCCGGAGTGGGTTTATAACCACCATCTTTAAAAGTCGGACATGCGCAGTTGGGCTCCGAAGGGCTTATTAGATTTGTGACGCCACAATGTTTCTCTAACTAAATTGCGTTGTATGTAACCGCCCAAACTTATCATGGTTATGAAAGCTGAATGTTTCTTATAGTCCACCTTTAGCCTTAGCCGTCAATGGTCGGGCGGTGTTGTCCTGCCTTTGTGCTCAAGACGATGAAATACTGCAAGTATTTTGTTGTCTCTACAAGCATGTAGAGCAGGGTGGGCCATCCTAGTCATACCCCCCTGTCACAAGTGATCCTGTAAATTCCGCAGCCTTAACGGAAAAAGTGCAGTATCCAAAATTGGGTACCTTTTGATATAAGGCGACGAAATAAAAAAAAAAACTGTTTTACGGCCCGAACCGCCTCTGATTTTTTCCATTTTTTCAGAATTTTTTTTTGTTTTTTTAAGTTTTTTTCCCAAATCATGTAAAATCAGCCTGTTTTTAAGCCCAATTCATCATTTTGGCAAATATTTTTAACAAAATTTGTTTGTGTAAAATTTTTTTTCACATTTTTTCGCATGATTTTTCAGATTTGGGGCTATTTTAGGCCAATTTAAGCTCCAGACAAGAAAAAAAAAGAAAAACGAAAAAAAAAAACGAAAAAAGAAAAAATTCGCCCGACCGACCCTCTCGAAGGCCCGCTCGCCCGTCAAAACAGGGGTTTTTGTTTTTCGTCGCCTAACGGGAAACTTTTTAAACTTGAGCTGCTTTGGGCAGAAATATTTACCAAAAGGGGGGGGAAAAATGGCTACATTAAATCCCTTAATAAATCCTCTTGATATAAGTGGTCTCACCGTTTTGTATCGTTTTGGGCATCATACGCACAGCCTAAATCTGAAAACACGGTATCTATTATGGTTACAATTTCTCGTTGAGACAAGAACATCATAGCCATCCTACGTTAGACATGCTGGTTTTAGAATTATGCTAAGGGAGTGTTCATTGAATACTTTTGGTGCGGGTTGGAAAAGTTGGAGCTCGGACATCAACATTTTTGTTTTATCCCCCTTTTTTAGAGTACTTTTTTTTGTGCCCCCCCCCCTTTTAAGTCTTACAATGTTGATCCCCCTCATGTGGCAGAATCCCCTATAGGCCGGGAGAGGCCTGAACCGAGGGCGGATCCAGCCCTCCTTTGGAAGTGTGGCCGTGCCACGCCGAAAAATGTAAAAATGGCGGCTATGGTACGTGCAATTAACTTCTGGAGTGTTTGTGTCGCCTTCCCCGTGCAAAGGCACAAACCCGTGCAATATTCGCTCTTCAATACACATTTTGTCAGTTTTTAATTTGAAGTGGTTTCACAACCAAATACTAAATAGTATGGGCAAATGTTCTTAAAAATTAAAATCTTAAAATCATTTAAAGGTAGGCCAATTAATATCTCAGTTCAGGAAAACCTCTGAAATCAATCTCTTAAACCAATTTGAGGGAGGAAAGCATTGAAATACCTACTGTAAATCAAAAAATGTTAAATTGGAAAAATAGCAGCAAAGTTTGTTCTTGAATAAAAAGAAGTGTTTTTGTGTGGAAGACCGAAAGCCGTGGTTTGGGTGTGCCCCTTCCGCGCGACGCTCGGAATCCGTGCAATATTCCACTAGCCTATATAATTTTTCTCTTGGCAAAGATGATAAAACAATTTGAAATTCCACTGGTGGTTCACATCAATGAAAAGGCCCAACATATTGAAAAACATAAATCTTAATTAAAGTACAAGTATATTTGGTTGTACACACCAATGTGATGAATATGGTGATATTTATGAGGGCGGGACGCCTCTTTGTCTTTCGTTCGTCGTCTGCGAGTTGTCTTATAGAGTGTAGCATTTTGTTTACTAACTTCATTTGTTAGTTCTACCACGCAAATTGCCAGGACTTTGTAGGGATGATAGAAACGGGATGTAGAAGGAGAAGGTATATGATGTGAAATCAATACGCAATATATTGGAAATCGACAAAAAAAGGTTTCAAACATGGAATTCTTAAGTGATTGTCGAGAGATCTTGTTAGACAGAGAAAGTGTTTGAAGAGGAATAAAATCTGAGTAAGTTGTTTGAGCTCCGGGTGTTACCTATTTCGACGAGATGGTTTCTACCATTTCAAGTGTAGATATTCCTGTTTAGGCCTTCGTTACCTGGTGCAGGGGTGTAATTTTAATTAGTAAATGGGGAGGCAATCTAGGCATACTTTTAGGTTTGCTTCTTCCACTGTTGTAAATATATTAATATAAACCCGTTATAGAATATAAGGGTAATAATAGGGGTATTTGTCATGGAGACTACGTTGATGTGTTCGAAGAAGATATCTTCGCTTGGGTTGCCGCAGTATCGACCCCTAAAGCGAATGGGAGACGCGCCCACATCTTACGTCATAGTCGTTGCGAGGATGTCCATGTTGGAAGAATCGGTACTATCCCATAATACATTATTTTCAAATTGTCCAAGAACGCATGGTATAGTTTTAAAGCGTGTAATTCATTATTGTACATGATGCAGTCTTAAATACCTCATCTACTGCGTTATGGGATATAGTGAAATCGATCGCACGATCTAATCCAGATTAGCACCTAATACTGTGAATTGGGCCAAGGGTGAAGCATCGCGTTAATCACTAATATTCCCATAATACATTGGGTCAAGTTATGCCAAATAACTTTGGTAACAGTGGGTGACATAACGATGTCTACACGCAATCTGAACCTTATATACTGTGTTGCAGTTAAATCCTTTTCATCCTCCCAATTATGGGACTTTAAAGCCTCAAGGGATTCCGTGCTATGTGTTGATTGCATGTCTGATCTAATTGACAATGTTTAGGCCTACGTGCTCACTAATAGAAAAAATAAATAATTTGCTTTTGCTGTGGACAAAGTAGTTTTAACCAAGAGACATGTGTAAATTAGAAAAATTAGCCCAATGATATCTTAAAACATGACGTAGCGTATGTTAGGTATTTGGATGAACCCATGCCGGTAAATTGAAAATTGGGAGCTGAGAATTAAGCTATAACTGATATTTTTGGTCATTTGAGCTATGGCCTTTTTAGTTCACAAAAACAGTTTGTTTGAGTCAGTAAAATTGCGAAATATCAATTTCCCATCTATTTTCATACTTTCGTCAACTTATTACGTCATGTAGTGACTTCATGTTGCGAATGTTGGTACTCATTTGATGCCAAATAGATGAGTAAACTCTAAGCCTATGCGTGGTACTAATTAGATGCCGTATAAAGGAAATTCGGGCGGGGGGGGCGGTGTTGGACTTTGCGCGCGTAAGTGCGAGTGCGCGTACGTGTCTAACGTGTGTTGCGAATTTGGGTTGTATGGTTGTTTGTGTGTTAAATGATGTGAGATTTGAATTTACTTTAAGTGTGTATATTGGTGAATAATAGTCATCGTGGTTTTTAATAAAAGTTAATTTTACGCTTTTTAAAAGAAATTTATGTACTACTTAATATGGAAAGCCACTCACATTTCAACGATTTTCTGTTGTAAAACTGAAATAAATAATAATTATAATAAAATTATGAGGCTTGATTCATAATGTATTATTTAAATCATCTTTACTTGTAATATTGTAACGATTAATTTTTCATGTACTGCATTATTTACATAATTATTTATCATAGTGTTTTTGCCTGTATTATATCATAACAAATAAAGATTGATTGATTGATAATCATTTCCATTGTACAAACGATGGGGAAATACATAAGAATGTTATATACTATAGAAGGGACAGTTAAAATGTACTTGCTTTGTCGTCATTTAACTTGTACTTGTGAATTTTACAGTATGTTTTAACGCAGCATTCATTCTACCAACTAAATAGGTCTACCGTAAAAGTATATTTATAGGCCCTATTTAAAAGAGGGTCTAAATTACAGGCAGGTTTACTAGGTTGGTGTGGTCATCCGTGCTTTTTCTCCCTACATATTCCCAAGCACTTTAATAACTCACCGAATACACACATGGTCCAAGAGTTTTAATTGAATTAACTTTTAGAAGTATACTGTAACATTTACCTATTTTGTTGGCAGAATGCCCGTATAATATTGTAAAATTTACAAATCTCCCGAGACCCGGTTAAGTACAATCAGTTTCATACGGTCTCCTTTGGTAATTTTGCATCTAAAGCTCAACTTTAGCTAAATTTTGGCTCCCCAAAATCCGGCAAATTCACAAAATTTAAGTTCATAAGAACCTACCTTGGGGACACCAAATTAGTTCCAGGCAACCAAGTCGGAAATAGCGGCAGCACATCCCTATCTGCATTTAAAGAGGACAACTGGCACATTTGAAAAATAGGCGCCCTCAAGATTTTTCACAATCGAATTTTGCATGGTGTAAAGCTTTCTATTACAAAAGCCCTCACCCGAAATGATTAAGACCAAATCAGCTTCCTTATGAGGTAAAACAGAACGATTTATAATTTAACGTCGTCGCCGGCGCCGTTAAATTCAGCAGACGAGAAAAATGGCCATTTAATACAAGAAACACGCACTCCGTATGGCATGTTTCTCACGCTATGGCATACGGTTGACCGGTCTATAAATTTGTGGTTTTAATATCAGTGAGTACGAGTCCAAGCTTATTCATGTAATATACCATATTTGTTGATTAAAGTTATTGGAAAACTTAAAGTTGGCCTACAATACATGGATGTCTTTATCCTCATATCAGGTCCCTATTTTTTGGTATGTTCTTTTATGTGGAAAAATATATCTTGTTCTTCAATGGCCTAGACGATCATTTGAGACCAAATTGAGAAATTTCATATTTTGTGCAAATGTGCAGTGCCGCTTAATGTCATTCACAAAAGCCCCCCCCCCCCTTCCACGCCAAAGACAGCCCAGAATAAGGTCCGGAAGGAACAACCAAACCAAACCCCTCCGGAATAGCCAAAGCCGAGAACCGCGAAATTTAGTTTAGATTTGAAAGGGCAAATATCGCTTTTCTAAGCTAAGTTCTTTTGGTCAAAAGCAGGCATAGTAGGTGAGACCAAAATACAATTTATCTTGGCCACCACCGCCTGATTTTTAGAGCGGGAGCCATGACCTGTAAAAAAACTATCGTCATCCAATGCAGAAAAGGTTGATACTTTTGCCAGATGGTATGGAGCCGCTACCATCATCTCAGTGCAAGGTATTTAGTACTCTCAAATTATGTGTCACTTTTTCAATTAGGGCCAATAAGGGCTTACACAGGGGTCAAACTTTTTAAATGCTCCAAGCATGTTGAAAAATAAAGGGTTAAAACAGTTCTGTAGAGACCCACAATTGTAAAACGATGAATGACATTAATTGGTTATTAATGAAGGAATGACTAATGGTAAATGATAGAATGGTCCTTAAAGGTAAATGAAGGCATGGCACCTTTAATTGGTAAATGGAAGGAATAGTCCTTTAATTTGTAAGTGAAGTCTTTTAATTTGTCAATTGCCCTTTCAAAGGTAAATAAAAGAATGTCAAATGAAGGGTCCTTTTAATTTTAAATTGGAGGAATAGGCCTTAATACATGACAGGAATAACCCCTTGCTAATGGAAAAGGCGGAAATAGCTCTGTAATTTGTAAATGAGGGAATATTCCTTTAATTGTTTTAAGTAGTAGTAGTCCTTTAATTTGTAACGATCGGATGCCTGTTTAATTGGTAAATAAAATGAGAGGATGACCCAATTGGTGACTAAAAAGAATGTCCTTATGGTAATGAAGGAATAGCCTTTGATAAATTAAGGAAGAACCCTTAATTTATCAAATGATGAAAAAGCCCTTACTTGGTAAAATATGATATTGGTAAATGATTAGAACGGCCCCTTAAAGTTAAAAATGAAGGATAGGCCCCACCCATATCGGACCCACGGACGACCATGCATGGATGATTGGATTACATTGGTAGTACTGTCTTCTTCAGTATAGGCTTCCCTCCTACAATATACCTAAGTTTGCTCTAAAGTCATCTTAGAAAAAAAATGTGGCCAAATGTTGACCTTTGTGCGATGTTGAAAGTTCTTATGTTTCACCGGTCTGTCAGGACAAGGAGAGGACCCGGGGACTGAAGTCATGTGGTTGTAGGGGGTTGTGCCCAGGGCATAGGAATAAATGTGCTGTCTGGGAGCATGAAGTTATTCAGGAATATTTTCTGCAGAAATTAAATGTGTTGAGAGGCTTGCCGCGATTGCGAGCGGCTTTGCGCGAAGCCTAAGCGGGGTGGGGTCCAGGAGCCCGCCTTAGGGCCCGGGGGGGGTTCCAGGGGCAAAACCCCGAGGGGGGGGGTCCAGGGGGCTTTCCCCCCTGAAGCTCTTGGTTTTAGCTATATTTGAGGGCAAAAATCATAATCCTCACACCCCCATTTCTTTCAATGTTGTAGGCATATTGGTTTACAAAAAACATGTTAGCAAGTTATGTAGTTAAAGCACTATCAGGATTTGCCTAATCATAAATCGAAAAAAATCATCACAAACATCAGATTTTGCATGTGCTGTAACAAGTACGGGTAACACACCATGCAAATATAGATAAGGACCAGAAGCAACCTAATAAGCACGATCCAGGGCATAGGAATAATATTTTGCTGTCTGGGAGCATTGAAGGTATTCAGCGAATATTTCTGCAGAAATAAAGTTGAGGGCTTGCCGCGATGCGAGCGCGTTGCCGCGTAGCCCTAGCGGGTGGGGTCCAGGCGGCTGCCTTAGGGCCCAGGTGGGTCCAGGGGCGAACCCAGGGGGGGGCGGGGGCTCCGCCCCTGAAAGCTTTGGGTTTAGCTTATTTGAGGGCAACAATCAGATCCTCACACCCTATTCTTCAATTTTGGAGCCCATGTTAAAAAAGGTTACAAAAACATTTTAGCAATGTTAGCTAGTAAAGCACTATCAGGGATTTGCTCAATCATAAATCGAAAAAACTCATCAAAAATCCGATTTTTTGCATGTATGTAAAAGGTACGGGCTAACACACATGGCAAATGATTGAAGCACCAGTGATTGTTAGCAAGCAGGAACGAAATCAGAATACGATATATTTAGCCCATACACGTCGACGAGGCTTTTTACAAGACACTTATCTACATACTTCTATTTCGTAATCATATGGAGTATTGTGCAATATTTTGTAGTATGCACTTGCTGTTTTCTGGACCTTTTACAGGGCCCATTATTCAGTGGGACAAAAAATTAAATTATGAGAACTTATACCATACTTAACCTTCGATTTTACGCTATTACTGCAAATTTCAACTTATTTTGACTTCGGCGGATATCACTGATGTGTCATTTAGCTGAGGTACAAATCATTTGTAAACATAAGAAACAACCTAAATGATAGCTTTTGGTGGTCAAAATTCTGTTAATAAATAATAAACACTTTATTAGAAAATACAACCACTACAACTTTTCAGAGTACCCCACCCCTTTCAACAAATTTAAACAGAATGCGTGGTTTCACAACAGAGAATACCACAGTCACACTGCAGTACAGTTGCAGATCGCATTTATCTTAGATCGCCTCATAAAACCGGGGTCCTGTAGGCTGCTGATCAAAAATCGACATTTTGTTTACACCATATTAAAACATGGAAGCATAATTATATCTTATTTTGGCAAAATAGTTAGTTAATAAAATCAACCTTAGCTGCTAATTTTCTGCACGATGCTGGGAATAAGAGTGTTTTTGCTGGGTGTGTAGACGTTATCGAAGGTTTCTCGTCTATGAAAGATTTAAGATAGAGTCTAACTGTCAATGCGGAACAGAGACTAGGTTTGGTTTACCGGTTAACAAAAACAGCACGTTGGTTTTTGCAAGTCTGTAATAGCTAGACCAAAAGCACCATTTGTTAATAAAATTTTAGCAAATAAATACAAATGTACTTCATAAATTAAATTATTTACGGGTATATGGAAAAATATTAAACTGACATTTACTTTTTACGCATAAAATTGATACTATCACAGTGTATTATTTATGACATGGAAACATCAACTGTTCCGCTAGAAATGCTCCACACGGGAGCAGAGGAGGCCAGACACAAAAATAATAAACTAACTGGTATTGATATTGTTACACTAAGTAACCATGGTAACATTTAAACACGTATTATTTTTGATTGTGGATTTTGTAGAAATTAGAAAATATTAATTTTTTCCTTTAAAAGTTTTCAATTTTTTTCTTTCATTTTTTTCTGCCGGCCGTGATTTTTTTTTCTGGGGGCGCTCCCGGGCTCCCGTTGATTTCGAAGGCCCTGGCGTTGTGACTTGCTACATCTGCTCATCTGAAAAAAAGTTATGGCCAAATGTTGACTTTTTGGCGATAATGTTGACCTATTTTTACATGTTACACCCCTGTCAGACCCGGGGAAGACAACGGGGGAGTGAATTATATGGTTTAAAGGGGCTGGGTGGCCTTCCTACATATGTATAACGTTTGCGCTACACTAGCTCATCTAGAAAAAAAAAAAAGATGTTGCGCAAATGATGACCAATATTTTAATTTCCCCACTCCTGTTCAAACCCAAGGGAGACCCTGGGGGAACGAATTATATGGTTAGTAGGAGCCTGTGCCCTCCTACAACGAACCCAGGTTTGGCTACTTTAGGTCATCTAGAAAAAAAAAGGATATAGCCAAATGTTGAACCTTTTTACAGGTGCGGACACACAAACATCCATCCATTAAATCCTTCGAGGGACAGACATGCTATTTCATAAGCCGGATTTTTGCTGCGCATTCCGTCCAAAATACAGGAAGAAAAAAAATTTTCGTCAAGATTTCGCTTTTACGTGTTAAACCAGGGTTAAAAAATTGACAATGTCTAAATTTGGATTCTTGCGGCTACCGTCTTGAGACCATATATGATTTTCATAGCGCCACAAGGGGAGAACCAGGAGATATGCCGATTTAGTAGGCCGGGTTATAACGATATGTTTCAGTCATTTAATATGCGTCTTTAACAAAAAATGAGAACCACGGAAATCTTATTAATAATTATTGATGGAATTACCGATTTTTATTGTAATATATAGAACAGTGTGCACAAAATAATGATCTAAAACACATCTCAAATAAATTTTTCTTCAGCATCGTACAGTGTTGGAAAATCACATGTCCAGGGCACGAAGTAATAATTAGTACAGGGTGTCTAAAAAATGGTCTTGATTACAGGATTGCGCCCTCTGTGGGATCACCAACCGGTGCAAATTGTTGCCGCATGTAGCATCGTCAGTTTCTTTTTTTAAAAAATTAGAAATTTCTATCAACACCTTATGCAAAATATCGGCAGTTATGCAAGAATCATGCCATTTCAATTTCTGCAAAGGGATTTACCACAGTTAAGGAGTGAGAGTAGAAAATTGGGTCTGAGAATGTTACTTATAGGTCTCTAACCATGCTAACAATAAATCGTCTAGAAGCATCAATTAAAGAATGATTTATGATCCTTAGACAGCAAACAATCCAGAATGACTTTTTGTTTTCTACAAATACAAGCATCTTCAATTAATGCCCATAACCTTTCATGACCAATTCACTTAACACGACCCCGATAGCACGCAATATTGGCCCAACAATGGTCCCAATTGGTTAAATCTTGCATCTGCATCACGTGGCTAAACGTCTATGGGGCCACTATTGGTTTTCCATTGGCAATCGGCTTCATATCGGCATACTTTAATGGTCTAATATTGGCGCATCATATTGGCAATCGACCAACAGCAAATAAGAGCAATATGGTATAACGTTGTGCCAAATTGGCTTTTATGGCTAATTGTTTGCCTTAAAAAAAGCAGGGGAGAAACAATAGAAAACATACAGAATACGCTAAAATCTTCAGACGATTGTTTTGACCAGGAAACACAGATATTCAAAAAATTATACATATAATACCAAATTCAATAAAAAATAATAAATATTGACTAGCTCAAATTATTTAATTAATTTATTTAATAAAGCAGGGTGAAAATATTTTTATTTTGCAAATAAAAAAGATTGATATATTCCCAATATTGGTTCAAAATCTATTACCAAGAATTGGCCCAATAATGTGCCAACATTGGCCCCGGCCCCAATGGTTCCAATGTTGGGCCGACGAGCAAATAATATTGGACCAAAATGTGCCATACTGGTCCGATATTGAGTAAAATATTGGCCTATGTTGCCCCATATCTCCATGTTATCTGGGAACCCCTTACCACTTCATCTACCCCACCAGAATATCAATCAATCAAGAATGCTTTTGTGTTCGCAGTGTGTACGAATCTATAGGATGCGCATGTCGTTTTCTTTCCCCAACGTTGTAGTTGCTGGTAAAACTCGGGGAAAGAGGCGTCTTCAATAGGGATTACTTATGCAGGGTAGCAAGTGAAGAGGAGTCATGAAGGCTCATATAGAAGTAGAGAAACCGTCTTGTGGTCTTCCCCTGTTAAGCTGAGTTATCGAAGCAAAGTTAAAACTGTGAAGCGAAGCAGCGAACTAATCATCTACAATCAAACACTGTTGTCATTAACATCATGTCTGAATTATCCCCATATCAGATAGAACCTCAGCGCAGGTCTTTTCAAGGTTGCCTTGACTATGTATCATTGGAATGGGGAGGTGCTTTTCCCCAGTGACCAACAAGTACCATCATTGTGATTTGTGTAAAAAACACTCTCCATTGCCGGAAATGTCCTATGTCTGCAGGAAACCCACAGAGGGAATCAATAACCACCGCCCAACCATACCAGGAATGTACCTTGCCACCGAGAGACCACGTCGACAATATGGCACCACAGTAGAAGCAAGTCCTCAATGTCTGATGATACCAACATCGAGTCCTCAACCATTGAGCTAGTTCTGTCATAGTTACATCTGTCTACCGAACCAAACCGCCATCAGTAGATTCGAGCACCCTCAGCTCCAACCATGGGAATCCACCAAACCTCACTCTTATGGCGACTTCAACAGCCATAGTACCCAATGGGGATACAATGAAACTAACAAGAGGACAAGCTGTCGAAGACTGGATAGGACAGTAAACATCTACGTCTCCGTCACGACCCTAAGCTGCACCAATTATTACAGGCCCGCTGGCAAGATGAGGTTACAACCCTGATCAGCTATGTTAGCAAAAACATCTAGAACATTGTAGCAAGATGGTCTGGATCCTGTTCCACAACCAACAGCGACCATTCGGTATCAAGTCAAACGTGCAGTAAGACCAAAAAAGTGCCTTTTAAGCGCCGCTTTAACTACAGGAAAGCAGACTGGCAAGATTCAAGATGACTGGATCAAACGTGAAGAGGATTGCTCCAGGGCCCCATGGCTATGACAAATTTGCCCAACTAGTGAACAAGATTGCACGGAGATTCATACCCAGAGGCTGTAGGAACGGAATAATACCAGGCCTTTCCAAGGAAAAGTGCTAGAGATATCACGAGTATAATCACCAGTTTAACGCTGATCCTTTTTGGCTGAAACACGACTAAAGGTGAGGAAGTCTCTGAGAGGATCTCCAGAAAAAGTCAAACCTGGCACACTTTAATTGAATCCACGATATGACCCATAACAGCAAGAAAGATGGTATACCATCCCAACAGATCCTCCACAGCAGCCAATGTCACACCCAACCAAGTTGCCCCACCAACTGTTTTTAAATGGCAAGTGTAGCAAGAAAACCAAGAAGATCAAACTAGGGACCATAAGAGGTATAGTGGTGACCCTGGGTTCACTCGCCCCTTCAACATGGACGAATTGGAATCCGTTATTGCTACAACAGCTCTAAACTTCAACCAGGAAAGGCAGTAGGCCTTGACAACTTCTACTGGGCAACTAAAAAATCTTGGCCCAGTAGCAAAGGAATGGCTCTTGAGCTCTACAATTGCGCATTATGTCCACAGGTCCAAAGATCTGGAGGAGCGCACATGGTATGGCACTCCTAAAGCCATGGACAGATCCATCCAATCCCAAGAGCTACAGAACTATATCACTCCTTAGCCATAGCTACAAAACTCTTGAACGCCCCCTGCTCAATCGTATTGGACCTGTGATAGACGAACACCTTCAACCCAAAACAAGCAGGTTTCCGGCCAGGCAAAACAACAACAAGCCAAGTGACTCAACCTAACTCACACACATGAGGATGGTTTCGAGAAGGTGTGGTAACCGGAGCTGTGTTCGTCGACATCTCAGCAGCATACGACAATGTTAATCACAGATGCCTACTCCATAAGATCCTGGAAATTACCATGGACATCCGCTTGACTGAGTTAGGTGTGTGGATTGTGGCTAAACCAGGGATGTTTTGTTCAGCTAGGAGCGAAGAAGAGCCGATGGCGTAGGCCTCTCAAGAATGGTTTACCAAAGGGGAGTGTCTGCACCTCTCCCTGTGCACCAATATTACCACGACAACCTAGGAGTGCAGGAAACCTGTCGTTTTATTTATGCAGACGATCTGGAATTAGCGCAAAAAGATGCCGACTCAAGTGTTGAAGAGAGACTCTCCAAGCTTTGGATTAACTCACTCCTTCTTATGAGGAAAACCAACCTACGTGCAAATCCATCTAAGGAACAGGTGTGTGCTTTCCATCTTAGCAACCGTGAAGCCAAACGTCCAGCTTAAAGTTACCTGGTCTGGAAACTCCCCTGGAGCAATGTGATAACACGTCTACCTAGGAGTCCACCTTGAACCGCACTATCTCTTATAGACCCCACATTGAGAAGACGAAGATGACAGTATGTTCACGCCAATAAAATCTGAAAACAAAACTCACTGGCACCAAGATGGGGTGCTCGCCCGCATAACCTAAGATCGACGGCACTTGCCCTGTGCTACTCATGTGCAGAGTATGCCTGCCCTATGGGAAAGATCAACCCATGCCAAGAAGCTTGATCCAGCTTTAAATACCTCCTGCCGGTTTATCACAGATTGTCCGTCCAACACCAACGGAAACTTATACATCCTAGCAGGAATGCTACACCAGACAATCCGTCGTAGCGTAGCGAGCATGCAAGAGCGTAGCTGCAAAGTATCCAATGTGAAGCACCCAGTGGCTGGACAGAGACCTGTGCCACCGCTTAAATCGGAGAAGAGTTTCTTAAGCAAAATCAACCTCTTGAACAGTCTCTAAGGAGGTAAAGGAGTCTTTTTTGCATTGTGGCAAGAAAGACTTGCCATCAACATAAGTAAATTATCGGTATTTGAACATGGTGCATCTCCACAGGGAGTGACTCCTCATGGGCTGAATGGCGATGCCTCAATAGATTGAGAACCAGAAATGGCCGACTATTTCCTTGCAGAAGTGGGGCTATCTGTGAGCAGATCAGGACACTACCTGTTTTCTTTTTTTTTTTTCTTTTTTTTTTTTATGGTTGTGGAACAGCACCAGACAATTGGAACACCTCTTGGTCTGCCAATGCGCTGGAGCGGGACAATGCACAAACAAGGACCTTGCGGAATTCAGTGAAGCAGCCAGACGTTGTACCCATCCTGGATGGATAATATGGAAACTACAGTGTTTGGACACGATAGAAGAAGAAATATCTAGCAGGCTCGAAGGTAGGGCTTGCGGAACCATTACCATCAAATCGAAAGGACCATTTTTGCTTTGAAAAATGTCTAAAAGGAAGCTGTTTAGCTGAATTTGACAACAGTTTCTTCTGATGATGAAATGCAAAGCCCAAAAGGACAAATTGGGAGGGGTAGGAGTCCAATGGTCGCAAATATATGCACAAGCGGAAACCCCGCCTCCGAAAGTCCACTTTCAATGGCACAAACCACTAAATAATTTGCATATGGACCGGTTACGATGTACGATTGGTTCAAATATAACATGACTCAATTTTGCTGAAAGCATACCAAAAAATGTTTATCTTGTAGCAAGGACTCACTATGCATAGTTATGTAAGTATACGATTTATGTAAGAGAGCTGGCTGATGCTAGCCCACGTTTTCTCCCTTCACTCCTAAACTGTGTAAATCCATTGCA
The DNA here is from genome assembly GCA_023653785.1 of Ophioderma brevispina. Taxonomy (NCBI): domain Eukaryota; kingdom Metazoa; phylum Echinodermata; class Ophiuroidea; order Amphilepidida; family Ophiodermatidae; genus Ophioderma; species Ophioderma brevispina. The sequence goes on from JAMKCH010048165.1 coordinate 64,309, forward strand.
GAAGTGAAAAAGATGATCTTAACATAATTGCGATATGGGCAAAGTGGTCGTGGAAGTTTTAATTTTTGCAGGAAAAAGAGGATGGATAAACTGACTATTGACCTACATTGCTGACAAACAAAAAATTCCCACGGGTGAGTTGATCTAAAGAGGGCGCCAGTCTTGAGAACCACAGCACATTTTTTTGAGAAACACTGTATAGCTCGCGGCTTCTGCCGCGAGTTAAAAACCCTCTCAAAATCCACTTTAAGACAATTTCCCCCGACGAGAAAAAAAAATGGCCGGTTGTTATAACCTACACTGCTTCAAAGGGGTTTAACTGGTAAATAGTAGTGAAAGTGTTTCTTACCAAAAATAATGTTTGTGGAGTGGCCGCCAAAGCGGGAGTGGGTAAAGTAGGGATGTCTCCTCCCACGCAAAGCTCGGAAACCCTAAGCAGTATTCGGTTCAAGACACATTCCGATGAAAAGTAGATAAATTTCAAATTGCAAATGGGATAATAACTGAAAATCTTGATATTTGCTCAATATGTGTTGAATAGACCAAAATATCTTACATTTTGATCCCTGAATACCGAGGGAATTGTGATATCGTTTTAATTCTTAAAAATTTTTATCCCATTGTTAGGTCATTAAAATTTGTGTTGGTCCCAATTTTCCACCCCCCCCCCACCGAACAGAGTATTTATGAACACTCTTAAGACTGCAGCGTAATTGCATAAGTATGATATCACCCTATATATTTTGTTATGGATCACCCTTTATTGGAATGGATATACATCTGAGCAGCGCAATGTTGTGATGACTTTGAGGTAAAAACAGGTAGAAAACTTTTGTCCCAATCTCTTAACTTTTACTGCAAAGTACTGCAAAGTACCTAAACAGATTTACTGTGGAAGTCGTTTTCCTTAATGTTTGGTCATTTAGCCTAATTTACGTATAATGTAAATCCCGGAGTAAATCTACACATGCTATTCGATTAGGTAGTTTTATAGACGAATAGCATACCCATATCTTTATGCTGATTGTAGGACATCGTGGGAAGCTGCAAAAATGAAAGAAAGAGGGTAGAGACGAGAGCAGAAGAGTGGAAAACCCCCAACAGAAAAATGTAGGAAATGTATGTGAATACAGCGCCGATATTGAAAACGGGAGAGCCGGGAGTAGAAGAAGAGAAAGTAAGTAGAGCAGAAGAAAGAAGAAAGAAAAAAACAGGAAAGAAGAAGAATTGGAAGACGGAAGAGGGAGTGAAGAAACAAGGAAGTGAAAGGAAGACACGAGAGTGGAAGAAAGGGAGAAATTGATAAACGAATTTATAACTCTTGATTCATAGCGTAACGTTAGTGTAGAAGGGGGAGTAAAAAAAAGACCCGTTTGCAGCCATATTGATTTTTAAATAACATATATTAAGGTGTGGGGTTTTCATTGGAAAGCCTATATTTATTATCTTAATTTGCGGCCAAACTATAGTCTTTTGAATCGTGTGTCAGCTTTTCTCCTTATCCACGGATTCCCCTGTGAAGCACCCCGGCGGCCCCGACTAGCAATGACTACCCACTTAACACTTAAGTGACCAAGGGGGGGGGTCTTATAGACCCCCAAACTTTTGCGGCTGGCCCCGCTTTACGTGTGGGATTTCGCGCCGATTTTTGTAGTTGGCTGACTTTTAAATGCCGCTCTTTTCATACCAAAAATTAAAATCAGCCAAAGCGTTAATGGTTAATTAGTGGGGGCCCATGGAAACCCCTTGGGCACTAACGGTAGTCATCTGAGAATATTTATAATTATCAAAGAACCAAAGGTATTTTTTTTTGTGATATGTTCAAACTACATGTAGTAACAATTAAAATAACATTAAAAAATAATTCACCCTTTATGTGCTGAAAACAAACGATTTCGTCATGGGCGTGCTAATCGTTGACTGTACAAACTCTATGGGAAAATGATGTGTATTTTGCAACACCCGAAAAAATACAGGGTTCCCGAAAACGTAGTTTGTGTGTTAAATATATGTAATTTGGATTTCTAGAATAGTGAAATGTTCCGTCTTTTGTCAATTTTCGCAGTTTTGAAAACAATGTTTTGCCCATGAATTGCAAGCCGAAGAACAAATTTCATATGTTATTGTGGATGGAGTGGTCTTATGATCCTTCACAGTGTGGTATTAATTTCGTGGAAAAATTCCGTCGGGAGTGGTTTACTTAGGGTGGGGTCATGGAACCCCCCCCCTTGGGACCAACGGAGTGAAAACCCCTTGGTCACCTAAGTGTTAATGATAAGGGGGTGTCTATGTTATGTCAAAACGGTGGTATTTAAAAGTGTAAAAGGTGTAAGCGTGAATAAATATAGGTTTTAGTTGGAACATTTTTCAAAGATGGGCTATTTTGGGCTACAAATATAAACGATACTTCAACCGCAAAAGGTTATCACCGATTTTTTTTTTTTGTCATGTTCCTTCATATGGTATGTATTTCATTTCAACTCCTCCAGAAATTGATACACGTATCAAGTTACTTTATTTTTAAGGTAGAAAGATCCTATCAAACTAAAGTCTTAATTTAAACATTTGTTTGTCTTTTCATACCATAGTAAGGTATATGTGGACTTGTGTGCAATCGATACTTTCTGGAATATATTATGCATGAGAGATCCAATATTGCCGCCAATGGTTGCCATTTTGAGATATTGTAATGCGTTCTCCTGACCAAAGTGTAAACCTATCAAAATTAAAAACTTGCTATTTATGATTAAGTACAACATTTGTCTTGTACTGACGATTTTTTTGTTCTAATTATGAAAAAGTTTTGATTAATATTCAAGAATAATGAAAAATACATGAATTTTCAAGACCTCTTTAATATGTTTAATGCTAATAACTCCAAATCGGTGGTGACTTTAAAAAATATAAAAAAGGTACGTACAAGCGTATCATAGAATGAACAACTCTGGCAAATGTCCATTATTTTAACAGAAAAACAAACTGGAGATATTGTGCATCAAAAAAAATGACACTTTGGTCCACAAATAGAAACTGAGAAATATGCAAAAAGAGGTTTTCGGATATACTGGTGAAGTAACATCACCAGTGTTCTGCAGCATTACCTTACTTTCCTTAACCCCTATGTAAAAGAGGTTGTATTTTCCTGGACCGCCCTGGTCTGTATAAAACACAGATTCCATTTTTTATGTATTTGGTAAGTTTTTCAAAAATCAGAACTAAGGTCTAAACGCAAAAAATTTGGCTAGGAAACAAAATTACTAAAAATATGGTAATTAGCACTTTAGTTTTTCATGGTTGAAATTACTAAAAACGGGACAAAACAGAAAATTGATTTCTTTAAGGAAAAACATTTGCATTAGGACACTTTTCAATTTTGAAGGATTGAGATGAGTGATGAGGATGTACAAACGTTAAGAGGGCATCAATGGTAAAATTGGAGGAATTTTGTGGAATAAAATAGCATCACATTTAATTACTTCTGGACACTGATTTACTTCCTGAAAACGCCGTTCATTTTTACTGTGAATCGTGACGAGCGGTTAACCGACTACTTGATTCAACGACTGTAGCTCGGTAAATACCTCAACCGATGTGGAATGTTCGTTACCAAATTAAAGATAATAGAACTAAGACCTTGCAAGTGATACCAAATATGTTCCTTTAAAATTCAAAATGGCGGACACAATCAGGGTAATTGTTTTACTCAACTTGTAGTATGAAGCTGGGTCAGACACAATGACTATACGTTCCTATTTACAGTCCTCATTGGTGGATAAGCACGGAGGTCAAGCGTTAATGCTGCATGAATGAGCTTTATTTAGGTATATCAATTTATAATAATTGAATTAACATGATATAAAGAATATACATATCTGTACTTAAGAATAAAACATAACAGATAGAGAGATGGGCATTGCTGAATCAAAGTGGACTGTAAAAGCCAAGTGAATCAAGTTATGATTGTTATCAGTGTCTTATTGGAGTCTTGCCATGAAAAACCTAGGGATAGACAGTTCAAATCGTGTAACGTTATGGTAATCTAAGGAACGGGATATCGGATTGGCCAATATGCTTCTACTTGGCGACCATTTTGAATTTTTGGCCTTCAATCACACCATGGCTATCACCATTTTTTGTCTTATTGGATTCCTGGACGCTGAAACATGGGTATAGCCATCAGAATAATGCTTTCGGAATCTCAGAAACGGTGATATGGGCAAAAATTGATTTCACTTGGCGGGTATTGAAATGTGACCGCCATCTTGAAATGAAAGTTCTACGGTTCTTGCGTATTCCCTGATCCCAAAAATGGTAGGATGCCAGTACTGCTTATTACGAGCCTTCAGCGGCTAAGATGAAGCAGAATTTTCAGTGGCGGGCACATTTTGAAAAAAAATGATACCACTCGCGGAGGTCTGAAGGGAGGCACTGGGGGTGTTTCCAAGTTATATACAAACCGTGATCAAATAATGCATGAAAACACATACAAAACGACGTGCAAACACACTCGCGCGCGCGCGGAAAAAACAGCATATGTAACTCGGAGTGTCAATGCAAAACACATGTAAAAAGTGGGCCAGAGCTAAAACTTCAATGTGAATTTTAGGTAATCGGGTTCTGAGGTTTGCATTTCAAGCCCAAAATATGATAGTAAATCATTAAGGCAGTTATTTAGAAATCCGGAGTAAAATTTAGAAAAAGAACACAATTTTCTTTGCAAGGCATTACAGCAAATTAGTCAGTTTTTGGCGTCTCCCTACAATGTTACATATAAGGGTTGTTCATGTTACCGTTTTTACTACATGGGCGGTTGTGCCTCCAGTAAATGTACAAAAACGACGTTTTCCCATCTTGTTCTTAAGTTTGAATACTAATTTTAAGGGATTGCATCGTATTGATCCGGCCAGTACTATAATTACCCTCGTCTTACCAAGCCTTGTTTTGTTAACACGGTTTACCAAGGGGGGGGTTACCACCCCCCCTCGGAGAATTGTTTAAGCACCCGATGCTTATGATTTTGAGACCAATGGAATAGCTATGGTCTCCTCTTTCAATTGATACGAAAATAAGTCCACATACCAAGTATGGCGTCAAAATGGACGTCATCAAGTCCGCGAGTCGGCTTAATTGGCATTTTCCACCGACAATAGGCGAAAATCCAATTTTGCGCTAAAAATCGCAGGAATATCGGAATTTATCATGCGGTTTTCAGCACGAAATGATGGCATTGGTGTTTACATTAAACATTAGAGTTTTAGAGCGCATACTGTGAAAATATTTTTCAAAAGGCCCATAAAATATCTTGGGGTGGCGGACCACCACCCCCCCCCCACCCTTCGACTTGATGGCATCCCAACCCGGTGAAGGTGCTACCTTCACATTTGTTTTCGTTAAAATTGCCGGAAAGAATGAGAGAGAAACAGATTGACCTAGAAGCTTGTACGAAAGTTCCTTAGCATTTTAGCGCACACGGAGCGAAGTTCCCTAGGGACCCACCCCCCCCCCCAGCCCTCCCCTTGGCTACAGACGAGGGTTAATACTGTTTGCTAATTAGGGTAAAGATGTTGGCTACTAGGGATAAACCCCAACGGAGGGCTGAAAAGCTTCAGTTGGTAGAGAACTTGCTTCGCAATCCAGAGTCGTTGGTTCGAATCCCGCTTTAGCCTATTCTTTACTATTATGATAATTACGTTTCTCTATTTCCCCTGTAGCTCCCTCTGAGTGAAAAAATATTTGAAGTCTTCGCGTGCTATTTACGAGTCTTATCAAGTTGATTTCGATCATCTTCCGGAGGGTCGTACGTAAAACTCCAGTTGTAGAAGTTAAACATGTTTTCAAAGTAGCATTACAAGTGACACGAAGTTGAATAGTAGGCGTCATGTGGAACCTTATTGGAATTGCGGGTTGATCCAATGACCACTGATAACTGGTGAAATAGTCTGACAGAAAAAATAAGCGAAAAGGTACAAGGTGATCTCGAATAGGTTACATTAGGAAATTATCATACTTTCATTAAGAAAAGAAATGGATGCTGCAGTATCATTTTGGCGACGAAGTGTATGAGATCGGAAAAACTAAAATACTGGGCACGGGCGCAGCGGTAGGCACATTTACTATAATTTGGCTATGTTGGAGGTAGGTATGTCGTAAAGCTCCGTCAGTTTCGATTCTTAATGCGCCAAATTCACAAGAAAGCTTGTCGATATTTACCCGGAGAGTATTCTATTCCCCATTTGGACGAAATCCGTTCAGAAATGCTGAAAAATCAACGTAAATGTGCTCGGTTGCTATGGAAAATTGACATTGTTTGTACGAGTACTAACGCGGCGTAGTATGCGTGTGCGTGGCGACGGGTGGTTACGCGTGGAAACGGGCGATTACGCGTAAGACACTATAGGCAGTACGCAAAATAACAGGCTCATTACGTGCAAACGGGGGGGAGAATGAAAGGAAATAGTCAAAACACGTTTTGTATTTAGCTTTGATGGTAGTATATATTGGATAATACGGGTTATCCCACAGAGTTTTGAGAAGAAAAAAATAAAAAATATACGAAATATAGGGATGAAATATTGACGTTTTAATATAAAAAATGGGAAAAATATATAGGCCTAGAGACAACTATGAATATGACGGCGAAACTACGAGGAATAA
>JAMKCH010048166.1:0-10836 GCA_023653785.1 Ophioderma brevispina
AATTATTGATGGAAAGCTTTACATCAGGTCAAAATCATTACTTTCAATTTTTGGTTCAGGGACACCTCATATGTGAATCTCTTGTTGCAAACAAACCTTTATTCAGTATCCTGGTGCTTTAGCGAAGGGGATTTTATCATCGTTTACATATGTCAACTCAAAGGCATATCAGGGCATTGAAAATCAATATCCAATAGGTTATGTGCTGATACATTGTGCATAGCACCAAGATAGTATTTTTAAATCCATTTACCACTTGCATATGAGCACCATTTTTTTGTGTCCTTACCATGGCCTAAATTCCCTGTCTTCGTGTGCACTCATACTGGTAATATATACAAACCATGTTTTCCCTGATATTTTTGTGTCAAAACACCATATTAGCCAATATATTTTTGCAGATAGGTGCTTTGAAAATAAAATCAGAATTCTAGTTTTATGCAAAATTTTGGATGGGTGTTGGTGAAGTCAAGGCCTGAAGATTGGTAGAGCAACTTATGCCACTACAAGCAACTGTAATACCACATCAGTTTCTGGAATATTTACTTTAAAAACTCAATAAGACAAAACAGAATTCTTTTACTTGCAATATTTAATTTTTGATAATAATAATTCTTGTCTTCTTGGGTGGGGGACCTGCTCGATTTTGGGATTGTCCAAATGGGAATTTATGGAATTCTTATGTCCATTTTCTACTGCAAAGCCTCAGTCCCGTGGACATTCCAATCACCTCTTGATCCTTCTTCTCATAAATCTTGGTATATCATGATAATTTTGGAAAAAGAGTGACATCCTTCAGGGATCTGGATTAACCCCGCGGCAAACAGTGTAATTTCCCTAACAGTATTGTTAGATTTTAATATTCATGACCAAGAGCTTTAGTTAATCATGTGTAACTGTCCGATATATGCCATTAAGCATACCTAATCTATTTGAAAAAGTCTAGCACTCGGTTACACCAGATGTTGCGGGCCGATGTTGAATTTACTGTTGCTGTTACGTTGGCCATGTCCATACCCCTCCTTGTTGGTCTGCTGCTGTTTATCAACAGAGGGCACACTAAATGTAAATGAAAGTCCCAGATAATGAGACCAACCCTCAATTTATGTGTGACAACAGCCCCAAATGAATCAAAAGAACTGAGACACACCACTGACACAAACGTTGTTGATTTCCCCAAATAGCGACCACACATGGCGATTCCCACTGTGAGCAAAGTACTTGATTGACTGGTGCACAGAAATTGGCTTCAGCTCCGCTTGTCTGTGCTTGTTTTATATTTGCCTATGGTATACCCAAACTCTCTTCTGAAGAATATTCACTGAATGTGAGATACTTTTTTGCCCTCATTGGTCCTTCTATAGAATGCTGTTTGACTTTAATCAAATGATTTGAGTGAACTAGTGATGTTTTGTGTCACCTACCTTAAGCCCGTCATCCCGAAGGTTTTGGTATTAGACAATGAGATCAATAGCTGAATACTGGAAAATTCAGAGAAAAATATAACTTTTGAAAATATGAAGTCTGCCGGAGACCGTGTTGCGTGTAGCCCCAGGAGAGGGTTTAAAGTTACTATGGTGGTCAAATATTTGAACTGCTCTACATCTACTGAATATATCTCAAATTATTCCTTAAGTTACCAGGAGTGAAAAAGTCAATGGGTCACATGTGTGTGCGTGCTTCCTTGTCCAAGATATTTGGGAAAATAGGCTAAAGTCCATTAGTGTAATCAAGAAAGGTCAACAATGTGTAATACCAAGATTTCTTGTAAAAAATATTAAAAACAATATTAATGATACTATTCAAAATATGCTTTTTATTTTGCTAGATTGGTTCACTTTCATAGGGAGGGGTATAATGTCCCCGGCCCCAGAGAGTCCTATGCAGGAATTTTGTACCCCTTCATTATAACAACAAGGAGATGCCGAAAATTCCAAAATTCTTTCATATTGGATTCAGTATCATTAAACCTAAAAAAAAAATTTTTACAACAAATCTGGGTATTGAAACGGGTGACCTTTCTGAATACACAAATGAACCTTTAGCCTATTTTCCAAATATCTTGGAAGGAAGCACCCGCGTGTGACCCAATTGACTTTTTACTCCTGTTACCTAAGGATAATTTGACTATATTTCATTAGATTTAGAGCCGTTCAAATATTTGACCCCCATAGTAGTTTCCCCCTCTCCTGGGGCGCCACCAACACGGGTCCCCGGCAGACATTTCATATTTGCAAAGTTTATTTTTCTCTGTATTTTCCCGTGTTCAGATGTTGGTATCTCGTTCGTCTTAACCAAAACCTTCTGGCCTGCATGCTCTATTAAGACAGGGACGACACATGGGGATCACTTTGTCCACTGTTGTTGTCTGTTATTGTTGATGTCTGTTTGAAAAAAGGGTTAACATTTGCCTGTGCATATCCACATACTTTGATTGATTTAACCAAACTTGTGTCACAAGGTGCAAACATGGCATCCCCATTTGTTGAATGCGTTCAAAGGTCACTACCAAGGTCCAGGCCATGTGAAGTCAGTTGAAAGAGATGCTGAAAATGTAAACTTGACTTCAATTGAAAAGATTCATTGGAAAACCAAACTTGGTTATGAGTTTCCTGCAAACACTCATTTGTTTATGAAGTTAAAGGTCGCATATAAAGTTCAAAGTCACATCTAAATTCAAAGGTCGCATATAAAGGGTCCCCCCCCCCCCAAAGATCGCATATAAGGTCAAATGTCGCATATAAAGGTCAAAGGTCACATATAAAGGTCAAAGGTCACATCATAAAGGTCAAAGGTCACATATAATGGTCAAAGGTCACATATAAAGGTCAAAGGTCACATATAAAGTTCAAGGTCACTATAAAGGTCAACAGGTCACATATAAAGGTCAAAGGTCACAGAAAGTCAAGTCAATGTGAGGCCTATCATTCACAAACCGCGACGGCAGCAGACACAAGCGGTCTGAGGACCGAGATGTACAAGTACTCCCCATTGCTGATGCAGTTAATTGTGTGGGCTCTGGCAGTACTTGTACAGGAGAAACAAACGGGACCTCATTCTGAATTTTGTCTTTGTGTCATTATGTCAATCCTACTTGACCATTCACTAGGTTTCTTGGGTTGGTATTCCTTACTCTAATCCTCGCATATGCTTTGTCCTTGTCAATTTTGGCCTTTCCAAGAGTGAAGCTATAGGCCCAACTATCATTGCTTAAATATTATTTAAAGTATTAAATATGAATATTGTGTATGGTTGGAAATTCTAAATATGCTCCTAACTTTAATCTCTGCTTTTCAATTCTCCAGTTGATGATAAAAGTGGGCTGTGATGTTCCACTGATATCAAACGTTTGTTGAAAATTCAGATGTCAACGATCAATGAGAAGATGTGACAGGACGATGACAATGACTCCTGCAGTAGTCACAGTAGTGGTGCAGGAGAATTCTACTCAGATCAAGACTTAATTGGACTTGTTTTAATCTCATCGCAAGAACTGCAATAGTAGACAAAGGCACAAAGATGATAGCATACAAAACATGTGCCTTCAGGAAACAAACAGATATTGCTGAATGGGAAGAGGGGGGGGGAAAAGGGGGTGAACAATGGGGAAAGAAACACAAGGTGGGTGGAAAGTGGGGGGGAACAAAGTGTGGGGACAGGGGGAGCAAGTTAGGTAAACAATACAACCATTAAAAATCCCAACATACAGTGACAGTGGGGTCAGTGGTTTAAGCAGAATTCAACATAAGTCCTCAAGTTGCCAGTGAAATTAAACTTCAAGCATGACAGTGATTGACTCCCAATACCTCCAAGCTCTGCAGGATCTGTGATATCATCACTGGTTGAAAGTATCTTGAATCTTATAAAAAATAGTTGCTCAACTAACAAAGCAAAGGTGGTGGACGAAGTTGTGCTGGAAGATCCAACCAGATGTGCATATGAACCAATATCTGATGATGTAGTCCCAAGCTCTCAACAATCTGAGGAGCTGATACCAGCTTTAACCGAAGATAGCAGTGACGAGGAGCCGGACTCTCATGAAACAACCTGCCAACTGGAACTGTCTTCTCCAACTGGAGATGAACTTCAGACTCTCAGGAGACTAGATGTTCTCAGAGGTCCAATGCATCCTCTGGATTTAGCATCCCATGCACACCTGAGGCCAAAGTTCTTGACCAAAAGGCATTTGCTCATTTGGAAGAGCATTGCTGATGTCCACACAGTTACACTTGCCCATGTAGAACTCAATTGAATTGAATTAACAGCTTGTGTGCTCAGATATGCATTATTAATGATTACATTTTTGTACCTCAAGTTTTATTTTGTAAATAAAAATAGTTTTTGAATTTTTCTGGAATTGGGAGTAGATAGCATAGTTTGTGAGTCAGAGGGAGTATTGGGTCCCTGCCCACAATGCACCATTTTGGGAATTGTTACCTCAATAAGGTCATTGATTCCACAGATTTTTTTTTTAGCATGATCATGAAATGTCTTATGGTTCTTCAATTTTGAGCACATTTATCCCTAAGTACTGACCATGCATTTTGTACATGACCCATATATGCAATGCATTATGAGATTACTTTACCCCCCCCCTTTGATTTGAAGTGGACTAGTTGATACCGTTTTCTACCTCTTCTGTATAGAGAAAAATAATACAATGTAAATAATGTTCAGTTAAAATTTCCTTAGAGTGTTTATGTGGTAAAACTTTTCAAATGACCTGAAATGACAATGTCCCTTGTAAATATTTGTGATCCAACACAACAAACAAGGCTTTTTTGAGGAAAATGTGGAAAATGATATTCACATCATGTAACTGCATAAATCAATAAACATTTTTTGAATATCTTAAGTTTTTTGGATTAAAAAGTTTCACTGAAAGTCACTTTTTCTGACAAATCCAATATTATGTAACAAATTACAGGCAGTCAAGATTTTGTATTTGTACAAGTCCTGTAAGAATATAGAACAATTTCCGTAAATCATTTTTCCTCTGCATTGCTTTTAAGCCCAAGTTCTTGGACTATGATAGTTTTAGTATAAATGTATTACATTTCATTATTGACTTTTAATGAATTTTGACTGAGGCGTGTTTCGCATTTGTGGTTATAAACTCAAAATGTTTTTTAACCGCTAAGCTGACCTCATTTGGTCATGTTAAGTAGTGGAACAGTACATTAATTTGTGTTGAACATAATTAGAAGGTATCGTTGTATGAATTTTGCCAACAAATGTACTTACTTTGAGAAAAATTATATGAATATTTTCAGCCACTTGGCCATTTTTTTTTATATTGAGAAGAAAGTGCAATTCAAAATGGAGCTGTGTGCATGACAACTATTGTGTATTATTTTCCTTCTCTTCCATTGATGGTGCAAAATATATCTTTAAGTGGTTTCATTATGTTGGAACATTTGCTTTGTACATTTCTGAAAACCCACTAAGAAATTTGCTGTAGAGCCACATCATAGGATTTGTTGTCGCCGGCAATCGGGGTCCAAACAAATGACGGGGCTTATAACGCGGGGATTCAAATCTTCATTGTATGGCATTATCCTTCGCCCTGTGATTTGTTTGGACCGATTGCTGGGGCAATGCATCCTATTACGTGGCCCTTCTACGCAGAATTATGGAAAGATAAAGGTAGTATATAATTATCTTCTAGAAGTAAAAATTGCTTCCGACAGTTTATTAGTTAAGGTATTTTTTAGTTTTATTGTCCAAAATAAATAGAACTCAATCTAAAAATATGGCTCATTTTACACGACTCCAAATACAGGGAACCACTTTTTATCCTACTTCTGAAATTGTCCTTTTGATACTGGTATTCAGAAAACTAGGACTGCTACTTCACTCATGTGTGACCTTTAATCAAAAGGTACTTCTAATGTAATCTTCATTCAAAGTATTTCAATGAATGATTGCCTAAGTACTATGTCTCTGTTTCACACTGCGACCTACATTGGCATACTATTTGAAACTTTAAGGAGTCTAGATCATACTTGTGTTTTATGAAAATCCCAGATCACTCAACTCTGAAACTGGGTACAGACGCATGAGCCAAATTTTTTGAGCACATCCCCTTGAAGGAGTTTTACCCTACCAGCAAAACTACCCCCCAAACAAGTGTTGGTTCATGAAAAAATGATAACACGTACCCCTTTGTATCTAATTTCTGGATTTTTTCAACAAAAATACCCTAAACCAGTTGATCACTTTAAGAAAACGTGCCTTCTTGAAACCTGTGTTTTTTAGACCCTAAACGTTGTGCACGACTTACTTGCGTTGTCCTAAAGAACAACCCTTTCTACTTGTTTTTTGGTCATGTTGTGTACAGTTCAATATAACTACAGAGCTGGCAATTTTGAATTCAATATGCTTTTTATTTCTTAAGTTAAAAAAAAAAAAAAAAAAATAAGAAGGATATATCACCTATGGTCCGGTTTCTGGTCGGGCCAAATGAGACATTTTGCAAAAGTAAGGTTGGGCGGATGGTAGCTATCGAGACGCATGTATCCCCCTCTCACTTTGAGAGGGAATCTTCACTGCGCTGCTAATTGAAAATGGATGAAACCATCTCTGACTCAAAAAAAAAAAAAAACACGAGTAGCGGCAATGTATTTGGACTGTGTTGCAGCTGCATTGAGTCAGAGATGGTTTTCTCCCCTTTTGACTGCACTGCAATGCAGTATGAATAGACCTTTGACCTCAAACTTTGCGAATGAAACAAAACTGAGAAAGAAGCAAAAAAAGAGTAAAATGCACAACACCAACCACATTACCAATCCATCACCTTTACCCTTTAACCCTGGTAGAATCTGTATGTTATAATTCATAACTCAGTGGGTTTGAAACAGTACTTTTTGGTAAACCATCTCAAAAACCACTGACGGCAAAGACTAGGCTTTATGTGACTCATTTTTGTGTCGCTGCCCTAATGTCAGGAAGACACATAGTGATCACTTTGTCCCTGTAGTCTGTTAGTCTGTTGTTGTTTGTTGTTGATATCTGTTTGGAAAAAGGGTTAACATTTGCCTGTAATCTCCTCGATACTTTTATGGATTTAAACCAACCTTGATACAGGTGTACTTGGCATCACCCATGAAGGTCAAAGGGGTCACATGCCAAGGTCAAAGGTCATGTGATGTCCAATTATCCATAGGCTGAAAATGTAACATTGACCTCATTTGAAAAGTTGAAGTTCAATTGGACCCAAACTTGAATCATAGATGCAACCTGGGATCCCTCATTTGTTATGAGGTCAAAGGTCACATACACACAAGGTCAAAGATCATGTTAGGTCAAGTTGTAATATGGCTGAAAATGTAAAATTGACCTCATTTGAAAAGTTGAAGTTCAATTGGAACCATACTGGGTTTATGGAGTTACATGCAAAAACCCTCATTTCACCAGGAGTACAGGGTGAGTCAAAAAAAAGTACAACCAAATTGGAGCGATTATCATGGGAAACCCTCTGTGTATTCTTTTTGTAGTGCATTCCCTGTTTGTTAGCACTCATAAAAATACGGCATTAAAATTGCTTAACGCGTTCGAAAGTTACAGGGCAGAAGGAAAGTACCCAATGTGAAATACCAAACAAGTTACACGTAGAGTACACAAAGAGTACTCTTGGATTACGTCCAGCTTGGTATTTAAGCATATCCTCATTAATTAACATTGGAATAAATGTCGGGGAAAACCAGTGACGTAACCAGTCTGTGGATGAGAGCTGGGGAGGGGGAGGGTAAGGGGGGATCCGCACTCAAAATCTTTGCCACTCCTGGCCCCAATCGAGATGAGGAAAAGTAATAAAATTTTAGTATTAACAGATTACCGTGTTAACTTTTGACAAAATTGTGTTATTGAGGCCCCAAAAATTAAAGTTCCATCGCATGGTCCCCATCCCCAAATGAAAATGTCTGGTTTACATCGTTGGGTAGACTGTAAAATGAAACCACATATCAAAATGAAATTTAATGAAATCAATATTTAGACTGGAAGTAATAATTTGCAGCATTTTTTCAACTTGCTTGATTCCACGTAGTAAAATTTTCAAAATAGGGCTGGATAACAGATAACGCATTAAATTTTCATTTTAATATATCTGTTAATGTCATTAAAATCGTAAGTATTCTACATATCTTTAAAACATGTCCTGCATAAATTTGAATACGGTGACAAGAATCAAACCAGTTACTGTATTTGAAAACCTCAAGTTGCGTAGTAATGAGTCGTAAGAGTCTCTGTGTACAGTTCAGTGTGCAATTTCGGGTCAGAATATGGATACCTTCACAAAAACACCGTAGCCTTTGAATGGCTCAATCGATTTAAAAATGTTAAAATTATTTTGAAAGCTGATTAAAATGTCCTATTTACAAAATGAATTAAGTTGGTAATTCCATTAATGTTTCTTCATAAACAAACCTCACACAATTTGGTGTACTTTTTTCTGACTCGCCCTGTAGGTTGCATCGTGGCCCTAATCATACTAAACTGATCTAACAGTTTCAGATAAACCTGTTCTAATGTGGGACTGTAGGAGCATGCGGTTATTTTGTAAATGCGGTAAATATCCAAATTCAAATATCTTTGTAAATGTACACTTTCAAAGTAGAAACAAGTAGGTTTCAGAGATGAGATTGTAGTTGTGAAAAGGTGCAAAATGGGATAGCCTTACATCAAAGTAACGTTTCATAATGGAAGTCCCAAGTATGCAAATAAGGTTTACAATTGATTATGTCATGCGCTGTATGATGTTGGGCAGTAGCGTTGATGAATCATAGCAATCCCTCTTTGCATACTGGGACTCTATAGAAACTCGTCCTAATCGTTACCATTAAGGTTGCTGGTATTGCTTATTATGGCATTGTTCTGGTTCCTGACAATATTGAATTTAAAATATGTATTTGGCAATTAATTATATTATGTTAGTTTAAGTCATTATTACATGATTCAGTGTTATTAGCACATTGAGAGCCATTTTATAACATTTATAGTCCCATGCTGGAGTAAAGTCCTACCCCTTTGTTTCTGAAAAAATCACATATACAATAAAATTAAAGGGGGATGGTCGATTTAATGAATAAGGATATAAGTTTTCAATCTTAATCGTTTGGCCTTCACTCCAACACCCCATCGGTAAAGTTTTGCGCTGATATTTTTATCCGTATTGATTGGAGAGCTAAATCGTGATTTTGTAAGCCCATAGAGTACTGTTGTAAAATTAATATTGGTCTACCAAATGAGGCCTTTTCTCTCATACTTTCAACACACCAAATATGCTTTGGCTCTAAGATTTCACGGGTAAATGAGAAAAATAGTAGCTTGTCTGATACCACAATGTAGACCACTTCCGTGAAAATCTGGGGCTTCTGGGGAGCGAGGCTATTAGCGCTCGTGCCATGGACCTTTAAATATTGCTTGTTAAAAATTTGGTCTATGTGGCTAGCCTTTTATCAAGGCTTTGATTATTTATTCAATTTGTGTAGTCCGCCTCCTCCCTGGACTCGCTCAAAGTTCAGTCGTAATCCAAGCCTTTTTCGAAAATATTTCCTTTGTCTTTGTTCTTCCTTGTTTTTTTGGATATTCTTCCTATACTATAGCGATCGTTGATTGGTCAATGATGAGGTTCCAGCGTTTGCTTAAAATAGTTCCCTGAATACGATTTTTCTTGAACTGATCAAAACCATTCAATTACTTGGTTTGGTTTGTAACCGATTCAAAACAAAGCGAATACAGCCAGTTCCTGATACAGTTATTTATAGCTGGGAATGTAAATGGCAACACGGTTTGGTGTGCTGCAACGGCCCGGTGAAAATCATGGTGGGAATTATTGTCAGTGTGTAGGATCATGCCAGGGGATCATTCCGGCGGTGTAGGATTATTATTCAAGCTAGCCATATGTACTGTGCTGAGTATTGAAGTTACGGCTACGTGTACTGATTTGGATATGTTTACATAATGTTTAAATACGGTCATTGTAGTGAACATGTTCATTGTTAGTACACGTAGTTTTTTCATTGCATCCTTCAGCCATGCCAGGGTTCGGCCGAAAGTTTAGCCTTAAGTGTGCATTAAATGTTTGGAGGTGCCTTGTCAAACACTCATCATGCTCATGCCACGTTCCCGAGGAAAGTTGCTTGTCAGACTAAGGAGGTGCGTGTGTGCCCTAAATTCCTTCGGCGATGAATTTGTGAACTAGACCTTCATTTTCTCATCTGGCTGTGAATTTTGGGATTTTCACCCACACGTCACATTTTGGCTTGGCATGATGATACGCGGGGTCAGGATTCATCATTTTATTTATTTTCAAAATCACTTGTCATGTCTGTGAGTGGCAATTTGACTGGTCCCCTGCATAACGAATTTGATAAAAATGACTAACGTAATGCCCCAGTCCCTAGTCTCATTATTCAGTGTGTTTGTGCTGGGAAGGTGGGAATAACTTTTTACTGGGGACTTTTATGTCTGCAGAGCTGGGCTACAACTACCCTCAGCCAATCTTCATAACTACCGTAAACGTGATCACCCCGGGAATCACCGCTGGCACCTCGCTCTTAAGAGCTTCGTCGAGTGATTTTGTTTGAATCGTATGCTAATTAAGCCATGGCAAAAATCGATATTGGTAATTTTTTGACGGGCCAGACGTCATCGATATTGACAAGTATCTGAAAACGTTGTCATCGTGAACTTGGGGGTGGCTTACGATGACGAGAATACTTTGATTGACATATTATGCCTTGCACAGGAAAATACCAATTTGCGCAAAGACGCTCGCTCCGTTTCTGGCCTCACGCCTTACGGCGTTCGACACATACCCTTCCGCCGCGCTCT
>JAMKCH010048167.1:0-11997 GCA_023653785.1 Ophioderma brevispina
AGAGAGCCGAAATGAGAAAGGTAGGGGGGTGGAAAAGAAAGACTAGATAGATTAGCAAAGGAAGAGTGAGGCGAGTACAAGAAGAGTGGGTGAATGGGAGAGGATGGAAAGAGAAAAGGTTGGGAGGGTAAGGACGAAGGGGTTAGACTCGATAAAACGTTATTCGGTAGATTTGAGATAAGCTTGCTAAAGAAGCTGAAAGAGACATGCATCAAGGTCCCAGAGGATGAGCTCAACAAGAGATTCAATGTAGAAGAGCAAGCACACCAAAAGCAAATTAAAAGGAAATACCCATAAGAAGGTTAGAAATCTGGTACAACCACTTATTTTTAGAAATCCCCGAATGCTAATGATGACAATGATCCCAACTATAATGCTATAATCTCAATACAAGACAGTTTCCACTCGGCCCAGGCGAGTTCAAGACGGTAAAGATTCTCTAGGACATATAGAAGAAAAGACTATAGGAGGATTGAATACAGCTGAATAATTGAAGCGGTGCGAAGATCTACACGGAATTCTTCATTAACTTTTTGCAACAGGACCTATTATTCATAATTACCTTCATAAGTTTCAAGAAACTTGATAACACCCATCGAGACAAATGATGAAAATGCTAAGGGCATAATAATTGTAACCAGACCTACTTGTGGATGTCATCGAATAAAGGCTATAAGTGAACACCTGATTGGAAAACTAACCTATGTGAAAATTAACTTATTGCTTAATTAATTTTTTACGCTCCAAGAGAAGAAAGCCCCAGAATCCATTCAACACTAGTTAATTACTAGGTTGCAACTATCCATTTGTCAAATTTCCATTGAAATCTGTAAAAAATAGTGTGTTTGAAATCTGCCTTATCCGCTAGTAGTCAGTCGATAGTAAATGAAAGACTATGGAGATACTAGATTTGAATATAGCGTAATAGGCATTAACTTAATTTCCTTATGGAATGAGTTTGACATGAAATAACACTCAATATCCTCATAGATTCAATTTTCTCTTATATTTATAGAATAATGTCTACTATCCGTTACTTAATCCTTGTATCTACGCTGCATTGAATGATGGGACTTTCTTAAATCATCCTCTGATGCCGCCTTCCAATAGCCACGTATGGAAGGAGGAAGAGCTGTGCTTTCAGCTATAAAAGATGATTAGGTATTAGGCATACAGTAAACTACAGACCTCGACTTCAATGACGACATTGCACTACTGTCGGTGGGGGGGGGGGATCCGCCAAGGACAGATGTTGAAAGATGTCTTTTTCTTTCAACGTTGAGTCAGTGATATTTATGGCTGTGAACTTCGAAGGCCCTCCCTCGCAAGTCCCAATCCCAGATCGCCATTTTCAGATAGCACCTTCACTAGATGGTAGAGCTTCCTTTAATCTCATCAACAGGAATTATAACCAGATCTTCCAAACTTCAACCAAACTAAAGAAAGAGGCACCCGCTGAAGAGCCACGATTTATGATCATGACAAATTAGTATCAATTGATTGTTTCCGCTTCCAAACATAGATCTTTTTATTCATTTATCACAACTCATTTACATAGACATCCTGAACACATGACCCGGACATGAAAGATGAAATGAAAACTACAATGCTTGACAAGAGAGTACAGAAAGCCATCACGATTTGGGAAGCCCACTCGACTTGACTTTAAGCAAGCAAACACGTAAGAAGGAACCTGAAAAATTGGCAAATGGACATGTTCAATTGGCTCAATGGTAATTATATCAAGCTGTTACGGACTAACTTTTACTATTGTCAGAACTGCCAGTGCCAAGTGGTAATGGACCACAGTCGAAAAAATGGAGTGCAAATGGTCAAAGATCAACCGAGACTGTACCAAAAGAGATTGAACCAAGTTGGATTACCCAAATGGAATTGAACATCAACGCATTCAAAACATTCTCTTTTTGTCACATTATAATATTTTTAAAAATGTGCCCCCCCCCCCGTTATATTTAGCAACATATTATGAGTGGCATGTTACATGTATCCACTTCCGTTTATCATTGCTCGCGTGCCACTAATTTTGTCAATAAATGTGGATACCGAATCATGGTACTAGCGATATTGTTTTCGAAACCCATACAAACGTACATATACACTGACTGATGGAAATGTCCTTTGTAGTAAATTTATCTGATAAATTTGCCGTTCGTTGTATACGTATCTTGATATTTGTTTACTACCATTGTAAAAGATCCACCGTATTTTTACAGTGAAATAAAATATTACTGTTATTTACATGTAACTTTACGGTTGACCGTAATTTTCCGGTGAACTACTGTACCAACGCATAAAAATAAGCGTTACGGGTAAAATACCGAACAAATTACGGTAAACCGTCAAAATTACGATAAACTTACTCTGGCCACTAGTTGCCAGCATGTTACCGTAAAATGCATTTACGGTAAAATACTTGGCCACTGATTTGCCAGCATTTACCGTAAAATGCATTTACGGTAAAATACTTGGCACTGATTTGCCCGGCATTTTACCGTACATTGTTGACGTTTACCGTAAGTTTACGGTATTTTACCTTAAACACTTATGGTATGTTGATTTATGATATTTGAAAGTAAATTACGGTCAACCGTACATTTGGCATGTAAATAACCGTAAATAGTTCATAGTTTCACCCTAAAAAACGGTGACTCTTTTACAGTGTAAAGAAGCAAAATAACTGGCGCAATCGGATCCATTAACTCGCTCTCAAATTTTTCTGCTTGAGTTTATGTATGTAGTAGTATTTTTTATGAACAACCCTTTTAGTTAGCAGATGTCTATTAAAATTTTTGTTCTTGTAATAAAACTGAATATTCAAATTAGTGGTATTTCTGCACACTACCCGTCACACTCAGTATTCTATGGAAAAACTGCAACTTTGGCCACGTTTCTATAAAACTTTAATAGAGGAAATCCAAGAATATCCCGCTAAAGTACAAGCTATTTCACCCATAACCAGATTTTCAACATACGGTAACACGAATTTTTTTTTTTTATTCTATTAACTAAAGGGCATCGAAATGGCCAACACGAGATACTCAATAGTCCGGTACAGCTGAAAGTCGGGCAATCGAGGTGAAATTAATGAGTAAATTGCCCGCGGATCTCTTTAATAAAAATACACACTTTCGAAATGTAACTAGCGCATTTTGAGACATTTAAAGCAGTTATCCAATTAAAATAGAAAGCGTACCCTATACACCCCGATTAGTTGGTTTTAGTAGTATATAAACTATACTTTTCATCTACAATCGTCCCACTAGGAAGCTCCCATTTTTGTCACAATGCGAGTTATTACTACACTGCAAAAACAAGTGCTTAATACATTAAAACTATATTGCATTTATTGAGAGCAGCACGTAATTCAGTTAATGATGTTTACACTTATAAATGTTCAACTATTAGCAGTAATTTGAACACGCAACGACGGTTTTAATGAGTGAGTCCAACACTTCACATGACATTGCATGGCGTTTTTCATCTTTACTTTTTTTTCACATATTAATCTCTTCATTTTTTCAAACTGATCTCTCTATTTAAAACTTTCCTCTTTCCTAATATTACACATGCCTTTAAATACCAAATGTTAATAAACATTTAACAAGAAGGTTTAATTTCAAAAAAGAAAAATTTTTCTTTTTACAATTAAATTTCAAAAGAGAATAATAAAATACTTATAAATAAAAAAAGTAGACAATAAAGTATAATTACAAAAAAATAAAATAATGAATAATACTAAATCCACTGACTATTAAAGCGGTGCAACCATGACTCGAACCTACGTACAAAGATCAGCATTTTACAACAACACATACACCTTACTAATACATACCTGGTCGTCTGAAGATCTGCACCGCTACGCCACGGCGGACTGCTCGGATTCGGCCTGCTTTTAAGTAACCCAAGTACTTTCAATTAGTATGAGTAGCACTATCTGTATTGCTTTGGACCCTACATAACAGTAACATAGGGTCCTAGGACTACACATCACAGCTTAGGATCCTGGAACAACTGCATCACAGTACAACAGGGTCCTAGACTACACAGCACAGGTTAGGGTCCTGAGACACTACATCACAGTACCACCGGGTCCTAGGACTTTGCGTCAATAGCACGGGCCTAGGACCCTTCCTGAGAGGACCGCGAGTTTTGTGATAGTTGTAACGAATTTGAGAGTCCCCCGAAATACAGAGTCCGGTCGCACGAATTAAAATTTAATTTTTTATTTGTCAGAAGCCCCTCTGTGTCCCTAGGACGCACAAGTTTCTGAGTCTTGATTAAGGTTACGGAGACTGGCGTCCTCCGGACTCCCAGTCTCCTAAACCTAGAGTCCTAGGATTTTCTGATATGTAGGACTCTTAAATTCCGCACACCGGCTAAATGCTTTGTATTTTGTTGAGATTGGTGGTACATTATAGGCCTAATCTTTGCGATGTGGTACAGAGTAATTACGTCACAAATTCCTGCAACCATTTGCGAATATGATCAAAACTCGATTACATTACGACATTAATTTCGAAAAACTAATTTATGGCATGAGAGCTGGCTGGCCTGGTGAACACATTTCGTGTGATAGTGGAATTTCAGTGTGATCAGAAAACTTTTCAGTGTGATTAGCAGCATTTTTTTTTTTTTTTTTTTTTTTTTAATATTTTTATTTTTTTTTTTTTTTTTTTCTTTTTTTTTTTTTTTTTTTTTTTTTTTTATTTTTTTTTTTTTTTTTGGTTTTTTTTTTTTTTTTTTTTTTTAATTTTTATTTTCTTATGTTTTTTTATTTGATTTTTTTATTTTTTTTTTTTTCTTGTTTTTTTTTTTCTGTTTTTTTATTTTTATATTTTTGTTATTGATCCCGAGACCTTTGCTTTTATTCCCACGGTTCGTTCTGGCTAGTGGCATTTCATTGTTGATTAGGCAGCATTTCAGTGTGATTATAAACATTTTCAGTGGGATTGGATTTCACGGCAGTGTAGGACAGTCTGGAGTCATTTGAATACGTGTATGAATATGCAATGGCATAACCATAGCTACTTGCATACATGAATAACAAATGAGCTCATTTCAGTGGTCATTCAGTGTTCTTTTCAACCCCACAACCACACTTTTGTACAATTTTAAGTGTTCTTTCAGTTATCTAGTGGTCATTTCAGTGCTTTAGTTTCTAGTGACTGCATTTACTTCTGCATTTACATTCTCCAACTGCATTTACCTCTGCATTTACATGCTCCAACTGCATTTACCTTCTCCAACTGCATTGCATTCTCCACTGCATTTACTCTAAACTGCATTTACATTAAACTGCAATTAATTTCTAAAACTGCATTTAAATTCTCCAACTCTTACATTCTCCAACTTGCTTTATTACTGCATTTACATTCTAAAACTGTATTTACATTCTCCCTACATTTACGTTTCTAAACCCTGCATTTACATTCTGCCGACTGCATTTACTTCTCCAACTGCATTTACATTCTCCAACTGCATTTACATTCTAAACTGGCAATTTGCCAGTCTGCATTTACATTCTCCAACTGCATTTACATATCCAACTGCATTTACCTTCTAACTGCATTACTACGCATTTACATTCTAAAACTGCGTTTAAATTCTGCATAATACATTCATCCAATTGCATTTACATCTAAAACATCATTTACATTCCTGCATTAACATCCTCCAACTGCATTTGCACTTCTCCAACTGCATTATATACTGCATTTACTTCTAAAACTGCATTGCATTCTCCAACTGCATTTTACCTTCTAAAACTGATTTACTTCTGCATTAACCTTCTAAAATTCCCTTTACATCTGCCTTTACATTCTAAAACTGCATTAACATACTGCATTTACCCATTCTGCCGATTTACATTCTAAAACTGCATTTAGATTTTCCAAATGCATTTTTATTCTTAAAACTGCCATTTACATTCTCCAACGCATTTACCATTGTTGCATTTACATTCTAAAAACTGCCTTTACTGGGTGGGGTCAATCTTAAGTTCATTTGATCTTACTGGCCTCTCCCCCACACCATCTTCCCCATACTCATTATTATTATGTCAACATGTTATTATATCCTTCTATAATCGTTTGTGTTTACATGACCAACTCTTAACTGTATTACAACTCACGTACTCAATTATAATATAATTATTATAGATTTTAAATTT
Source organism: Ophioderma brevispina (assembly GCA_023653785.1). Classification (NCBI taxonomy): domain Eukaryota; kingdom Metazoa; phylum Echinodermata; class Ophiuroidea; order Amphilepidida; family Ophiodermatidae; genus Ophioderma; species Ophioderma brevispina. Next base: position 6,191 of record JAMKCH010048167.1, read on the forward strand.
GATGCTTATTGTATTCAGTTATAGTACCTGCATATACACTGTATAATCTCCCATTGTGTAAACACTATAATTCGATAACGTTATTGTATTGTCCAATTAATGTATAATCATGGAAGATGACGTGTGAATAAATCATGTCTAACTGTCTGTCTAACTGCATTACTTTCTGTTTTACATTCTCCACTGCATTTACATTCTAACTGTATTCATTCTTAACTGCATTTACATTAAAAACTGCATTACATTGTACAACTGCATTTACATTCTCAACACTGCATTTACATCATCTCATCAGTCGACTGCGAAGCAGGCGATCGCAAGTTTCTTCCAGTCACTTCTGTTTGGGCCCAGTTGGAGATATCCTTTGGTTGCAACATGTTTGTTTGTTCCCCCAAAAGCTTTTGGATGTAGGAGAGGTATGATGTTCTCTGTCGGCTTGGCTTCCTTTGCCATGCGGTGTGTGTAGAAGCAATAACCTACTGACTCTCCCTCTGGCATCTTAAATATGACCCAATGAAAAGTAAGCTGTATCAGTCTTACTCGGTTTATCAGAGTCTCCGTACCTGTCGCAGCATTTTGGCATTTGGGACCCGATCAATGCGCTTGACGTTCAGCATGATTCAGTAGCAACATGTTGCGAAAAAATTGACCTTACTCTCCACTTGTTTGGCCAGCAACCAGGTTCGCAGCCATAAAACAAAAATACTGTCAACGCTGTTGTGTTCGATAGGCGTACTTTCATTTCGTTTGGTATACTTTGACTTCTCCATATCTCCTCCAATTCAAAAATTCCTGCCCAGTCAGAGGCTTTTCGGTCTGTTAAGTCTTTATAACTGGAAGCAATATCAACCAATATCTTGAAGTCGGAGACATGGTGATGCACTCGGCCATAAACTTTAGCAGTGGAAGTGGGTTGCAGATGGTAGTCATGTACTCTGGCTTTTGCACACTGATGATAAGGCCCAAAAATTCTCTCTTCAGCTGCAGCTGCGGTTCTTGATACTGTGCCTGATCTCTAGGGATTGAAGACTCCAATAGGGCGATATCGTCCCAGCGAAATCTAGGTCGTTAAGACTTTGGCTGGAGATACCAATCCTGGCTGACGTGGATGTGTCATCCATCCGGAATCTGTATCTTTAGTTGCCTTTTTGCAGCAATTAAGTGTTCATCACAATGAAACTAAAGGGAGCTAATAACATCTCCCTGCAATACCCTGTTGAAACGAGAAAGGCTCCGAAGATATTTCCATCTAAACTACCATAACATCGCTTTCGGAATCTGGGGGGGGGCTTTATCGGACGCCTATGGCTTTTACCAACCTGTCTAGGATACCATAGTGCCGAAAAACCGAGAAATGTCCCTTCCTGTTGATCGAGTCAGTAAGGCTTTTCTTAAACTCGATGAAGGTGAGGGTGAGTGGGAGTTTGATAACACTGAAAGGCCTCCATTATTTCCTAGGATGTGAACATGCTGTGCACAGCTTCTACCTGGGCGAAAACCAGCTAGGTTGGATCTTAGTATAGGATAACATGCTCTGTATTCTTGTGAACAGATTTTGTTGTAGACTTTTTGCTGCCGACACTTACATCACTGGTAATTCCCTCTGTAAAGTATTCCTTCAGCAGCTGAGGTCTCCTTTCTTAGGGAAAAGGGACAATGTTAGTGATCCACTGTGGGGGGGGGGGGTACACTAACGCACCACTTGTGGATGCCTGCAACATTACCTCCCCCCACTCGGAGTGCCTTCTGAATGCATTTACATTCTCCAACTGCTTACAATTCTCCAACTACTGCATTGCATTCTCCAACGTCATTTTACATCTACAACTTGCATTACATTCTAAAACTGCATTTACATTCTAAAACTGCATTAACTTTCTGCATTTACATTCTCATGTCTACATTCAAAACTGTGCATTTAACTTGTACATAACTGCCTTTACCATCTAACACTGCATTTACATTCTGCCTTCCCATTTTGCCAACTCATTTTAGAGGCTAACACTCTGCATTTACAAATGCTGCATTTACATTCTCCAACTGCATATCTTAATCCAACTGAATTTAACATTCTTCCAACTGCATTTACTTCTAAACTGCATGTAACATTCTAATGCATTTACATTCTAAAACTGTATTTACATGGTCTAAAACTGCATTTACTTCTGCATTTCCATCTCCAACTGCATTGACATTCTCCACCTGCATTTACATTCTAAAACTGCATTTACATCTAAACGTGCAATTTGCATACTGCTTTACTTCTCAACTGCCATTTCCACTTTTAAACTCTGCATTTACTTTTAAAACGACATTTAACATTCTGCATTTACATCTAAAACTGCATTCATATTCTAAAACTGCATTTACTTCTCCACTGCAGTTACATTCAAAAACTGCATTAATTCTACATTTACATTCAAACTGCTTACATTCTAAAACTGCTTTTACATTTTGCCTTTAGCTTCTCCAACTGCATTTGCATTCTGCCAACTGCATTTACATTTTGCATTTACATTCTCCAACTGCATTCGCACTTTTTCCAACTGCATTTACCTTCGAAAACTGCATTTACCTTCTGCATTTACATTCTAAAACTGCATTTTGAATTCTCCAACTCATTTAAATCTAACACTTGATTTAGATCTGCATTTTTTCATTCTCCAACGCATTAAAATACTAAAAAACTGATTTAGATTCTGCTGCATTTGCAATCTCCAACTGCCTTTACATTCTCAACTGCATTTCCAGTTTTATAACTGCATTTACGTTTAAACTACATTTACATCTGGCATTTCCATTCTAAACCTTGGCATTTATATTCTAAACTGCTTTTCCATTCTCCATGTGCATTACTACATTCAACCAAACCAACTGCATTTGATTCTGCATTTACATTCAACAACTGCATTTACATTCTAAACTTGCTTACACATTCTGCATTTACATGCTCCCACTTGCATTTGCCATTCTCTCTCCAACGCAATTTACTTTTGCAATTTACATTCCTCCACTGCATTCGGAACTTTCCAACTGCTTTACATTCTAAACTGCATTTACATTCTGCATTACTGCTCAAACTGCATTTAATTCTAAAACTGCAGTTACATTCTATCTCCATTTACATCAAAAACTGCACTTACTACTTTCTTGCATTTATATTTTAAAACTGCATTACCTTCTCCAACTGCATTGCTTTTCAAACTGCATTTACATTCTGCATTTAATTTTTAAAAAAAAAAAAAAAAAAAAAAATGCATTTACCTTCTCCAACTGCATTTACATTTTGCATTTACATTCTCCAACGCAATTGCCTTTCTCCAACTGGCATTTTAACATTGTAAACTGCATTTGTATTCTGCATTTACATTCTAAAACTGCAATTTGCGTTCTCCAACTGCATTTACATTCTAAAACTGCTTTACATTCTGCATTTAAAAAATTTTAAAACTGCTATTACCTGCTGTAAGTTGCATTCTTCAACTGCATTTATATTCTGCATTTGCATTCAAACGCATTTGATTCTCAAATTATTTACATTCTAAAACTGCATTGCATTTATCCAACTTACTGCATTGTATATTCTGCAGTTATATTCTAAAACTGCAGTTACATTCTGTATTTACATGCTCCAACTGCATTTACACTTCTGGCGGGCAATGCATTACAATTCTAAAACTGCATTTTAATTCCGCATTTACCTTCTCCAACTGCATTTACATTCAAAAACTGCATTTACATCTACTAAAACTGCATTTTAATTCTAAACTGCCATTTACATTCTAAAACGCATTTACTCCTCTGCTTTACCCTTCTTCTCAAACTGCATTTGAACTTTTCCAACTGCATTTAGATTTCTAAAACTGCATTCCAATTCTGCATTTACATTCTCCAACTGCATTTGCATTCTCCAACGGCTTTATTATTCGCATTACATCTAAAACTGGCATTTGCATTCTCCAACTGCATTTTGCACTTCTCCACTGCATTTACATTCTAAACCGCATTTTTATTCTGCATTTACATTTTAAACTGCATTTACATTCTGCTTTACTTTCAAATCTTCATTTCCATTTTCTAAACTGCATTTACATTCTAAAAGTGCATTTAGATTCTGCATTTACTTCTCCAACTGCAATTTACTTCTTCATTTAATTCCTCCAACTGCATTTCATTCTTCAACTGCATTTACATGCTAAAACTGCAATTACATTCTGCATTTACATTCTAAAACTGCATTTTACATTCCCAAAGGCATTTACATTCTGCAACTGTCATTTACTTAGCCCACTGCAGTTACATTCTGCATTTTAAATTTTGCAATGCATTACATTATCCAACTGCATTTACCTTTTGCATTTACATGGATAAAACTGCATTTATATTCTGCATTTAACATTATAAAACTGCAATTTGCATTCTCTAACTGCATTTACCCCTCAAACTCAATGCATTGACATTCTGCATTTACATTCTACAACGGCATTTATATTCTTTCTATTCTCCAACTGCATTTGCATTCTCAACTGCATTTACATTCTAACACTGTCATTACATTCTGCATTTACATATAACTGCATTTAGATTCTCCAATCATTTAATTCGAAAACTAACTGCATTTACAATTCTTCATCAACTGCATTTGTACTTCTCCAACGCATTTACATTCTGCATTTACCTTCTCCACTTCAGTTACATTCTCCAACTGCATTTACATTCTCCACTGCATTTACATACTAAACTGCATTTTGCAATACTGCCATTTACATTCTCCAACTGCATATCCACTTTTAAAAACTGCAGTTACATTTTAAAACTAACATGTACATTCGCATTTACATTCTAAAACTGCTTATATTCTAAAACTTACATTTTAATTCCCCAACTGCATTACTTCAAAACTGCATTAATTCTGCATTTACTTCAAAAACTGCATTTCCATTCGAAAACTACTGCTTTTACATCTAAAACTGCTTTACATTCTGTATTGGAATCTAATCTCTCCACTGCATTACATTCTCCACTGCTGCATTTTCCTCCTTCGAAAGTTGCATTTTTGTTTCATTTACATTCTTCAACTGCATTTGCATTTTGCATTTACATCTCCAAATGCATATCTCACGTCTCCAACTGCATTTACATTCTAAACGCATTTTCATTCTGCATTTACATTCTAAAACTGCATTTTACATTCTCCAACGGCATTTGCACTTTTCCCATCCAACTGCATTTACAATTCGAAACTCCATTACATTCTAAAACTGCATTTAAAATTTCTAGAACTTTGCATTTAATTCTAAAATGCATTTACTTTCTGCATTTACCTTCTACAACTCATTTTGAACTTTTTCCAACGCATTTAGATTCTACAACCAATTCTAAATCTGCTTTACATTCTCCACTGCATTTGCAATTCATCCACTGCATTTTATATATCTGCAATTACCTTCTAAACTGCATTTGCATTCTCCAACTCATTTGCACTTCTTCCAACTGCTTTACAACATTCTAAAACTGCATTTAATATCTGCATTTACATTTTTAAACGCATTTACATTCGTGCATTTACTTTCAAATCTGCATTTACATTTTCTAACTGCATTACCATTCTAAAACTGCATTTAGATTCTGCATTTACATTCTACAATGCATTTACATTCTCATTGAATTCGCGCCAACTGCATTTCATTCTTCAACTGCATTTACAATTCTAAAACTGCATTTAGATTCCCAAATGCATTTCTCTGCACTGCATTTACATATCCAACTGTTTACATTCTGCCCTTTACATTTTGCACTGCATTTTA
>JAMKCH010048168.1:0-11321 GCA_023653785.1 Ophioderma brevispina
TACACTCTTGCAATATGAACAACACTTAACTTCCTTCGAAGCCAAGGGGGAAAACTCTGTCTTCATTGGAAAAGATCTAACTCCGCCATCACATACAAAGTCTCATGTTCCTCTTACATAAACTTCATGACCCACCCCCCCCACCCCCACCCCCCCCCCACCCCCCCCCCCCCCCACCCCCCCCCCCCCCGTCGTATAACTATCGTTAACATCGGCTGCCCCGGCCGCAACATAATTAGTCATAGCTACTGTACGTAATACACGGCCGTCAAGATGTGTAGAGCTGATTATAACATTATCATCATACTCGGAGAGTACTTCTATAACATCATCACATACGCGGGCACCCATCCGCCAGCAAGAGGCCATCGTTATCCATTATTCATAACCATACCACATCAATAAATCTTAACAAAGCCCGCTGGGCTTCATTCACGGCCACGAATCGCCTCAGTTCTAAATCATCTGCAACCCACCGGACGCCGGGTGGAATGAGTTTGTTAAGTTGTCACACCAGGATAAAAGAGCCAGACTGACTTCCAAGTATTGTGACTTATGCACTGAACTGAGGCAAATTTCTATCATCTGGTAAAACTGAGACGTCGTTAATCACTTTGAATTACTTACGTCAATATTCCACGTCTGGATTTTTTCGACCCGGATAAAGACGGCACCGTCGGGCTACTCAACCTTGAATAATCTTCGCAATCACCAATAAGGAAGGAGTGTATAGACCAGCCAATCGTAAGTAATCATTTAATCCACTCGGAATTATATAAATCAACGGCCCTTATCATCACAACTGTAGAGGTGGCTGGACGAAATTGCCCCATAAACTGTCTAATAGCCTCGTGGAGCAACCCGTCGAAAATAACGTCTGGAAGCTAGAACAAAGATAGAACTTGACTGCTCTTGAAGAAGTCTAGTTGATGGTAGAGAGATAGAAGCTTCACCGGTGAACGCCCCGGAGGGAGATGCCTTCACTGAGATGGATCTGTTAGCTTGGCCTTTTGTCTCTTTAACTTTCTTCCATATACACTCCAATTCATCAAAGAATTCTGGATCTCCAATTCTGTACCCTTTGTGTAATATTACAAGTCTCTATCTTGAACAGCTTCTGCACTTCAATCAATTCATGCGGGTCTTTGTCTTGTCCTCAAAGGACTCTTTATCATCCAGAACTCTTCAAATCAGGGTTCCTTCATTCTGCCACATCAAAAGTAAACATACATGTAACGGTTGTTAGATACGATGGTATGACCCGCAACGAAATCGGAGTTCAAAAGGGTAAGGCAGAATAAGGCCAAAGAGACATACGGACGACAGAAGACACAGGGCACCCCCCCCCCCAAATTTTGAGAAAAATTTGAGATTCATCGGCACGAGCTGGTAGTAACGCTGGTGAGAACACCAATCATGGGTGTGGCAATAGTTGCACAGCAGCACCGCGAGACTATAGACGTCGAAAATAAATATAAAATAATGCAAGGGATCAGACACGAGACAGGGACGTATCCCCACTGCCCTGGCGGTCTAGGTATGGACTTACATAGGGGGGAGCTAAACCTGCCCAAGGACTAAGCCCACTTAACACCCCCATTACGAGCAGCGCGAAACAAATGGCGGATGTCTTGCGGTGGCAACATTGAAGGGATAATACATAATATGATATCTGGATTCTTATGTTAACAGCTTCCGAATTCCACTTCTTAGAAATCTTCCGAATTCCACTACAAGAAATCTTCCGAATTCCACTACAAGAAATCTTCCGAATTCCCCCTTAAGAAACTTCCGGATTCCGGTCTAAATAAAACATCTCAAACTTTCACCAACAACATCATCATACAAGACTCCGACGACTCGTAGTATAGGTAGATGTTTATCAGATATTATATACAAAACCAATGGTCAGATAAATCGGCGATAAAGGGAAAATATTATTATCCCATTAAAATTTTTCACATGGTGCCCCCGCCAACTGGACACAAAAAAGAAGCAAAGGTCCAGTGACGTCATTGTTGGGTCGTAGTCGATGCTAGCCTGGGACCCTTGCTCTAGGCCTGGCGCATCGAAAGTTTTTAATATTGCATAGGGGTGTCTCACGGCCTTTTTGAGAACAAAAAATCACTAGTTGGATCATTTCCGTAATGTATAATAATGGATGAAATAGAATTCATTGGATAATCCGCCTCATTTACAGACTGAAAATGATATATCCCGTATCACCCGCCCCGTCGGAGCCGCGTCTCAATAGTCCGTATCATGTCAGTCATGAACTGCTTATTTATGCGTGACGCATGCGCATCAGACAGCAAAATCGCAAAATATCGGCATTTATTTTTGAGGTAATCACTTGCTCTATTTGGCCGATTGTTGCAATGTTAACTGATTTGAACAAGATTTCAGGCAAGTCCGCTCTCATCATGATACTAAGACTTAAAATAGATCAATAATTTTGTTTGTGAATCAGAAAAAGATGATTTTTTTAGGGACTGTTTATTTTCACAAATATTCTTGTCGCTGAAAATTCTTCACCCTTTGCACTCATTTAAAAAATATGCCTACAGTCAATTTACCCGTAAGTTGTTTTGTTTTGGGTGTAATCCACCATTATAATTTCTTTAATGCCATATGTTTGTGTCTTTATTTTTTTTCTGCTTGGGTATGAAAAATCGTTATTAGGTGAGTTTTTTGGAGGTGATAACGGGATTAGGATTATATCTAGTCATGGATTCTGTATCTGGGCCGGGCCCCCCCCTGCGGCCCAGTCACCCGATACAAATCCTCGACTAGATCCGTATCACCCCAAAACTCACCTACTACCTAATAGTATTACCATTTTAAAAACCAATGTAAAACAATTTGGGGCCTGTATTTTATATATTTTTTATATTTTATATTCGCATATTAATAAGCTTAACCAGTTGATTTTTCCACAACATATATTAACATAAGCATATTATCTCCTACTATATTTGTTATGGTATCTCTATAATTTGTGTTGATAAAAGTTTCGATTTGTTTACTTTTGTAATTAATCACATTCAATTATGTTCTGCATTATTTGTTTCCCATCTCCACATTTTTTTTTCCATTTTGTCATTTGTACCAAGCTTATGTGTAATTATTGATAAATAATTGATTGATGATTGATTGATTGATTTCAATTTCAAGTTTATTGCCATAGCTCTGGCCCAAATCATACATACTACAGTAATTATACCTTACAGAGGGTGGTGAACAGTAATCAATAGTCATTTTCTGATTGTTAAAGCTACATAGATGAATTTACAACACTCTTTGTGAATTCCTCTCACTTGTCAGTATTGGTTTGAATGTAAGAGAAGTAGGTATCCTGTGGTAATAGCGATGAAGCAGCTTAACCTCTAAGATCATGATATTGGGCCCCATAAGAAATGGTATTCATTTTCTATAGCATGTAAATCACATCGTACACAAACACGATTTTCGACTGGAGTACCCCTATTCGACCAGATTGAATAGCAAGTGGGAAGGTTACCACACTGTACACTGAAAATGTCTTGAATTGGAAAATTCATCTGATATTTAATACCCAGTACAAATGATGAATTAACTTTTTGTTTCATTCATGATTCAGACCATGAAGAAAATACTACAATGAATTGCAAGACCCAAATCCAGATACAAAAGAAGTTCAATGATGGAATTCAAGAGATTCACCACTGTTAATCTTGGTGAGGGCTGACGTTGTAAGATTTGCCTGGGTGCACTCGTATAATAGGCATATGTATGCAGCTTTATCAGAAATCCTATTGATTTGGTTTTAGATCTTGGATTGGATCTTGAATTTAAAATGTTTTTCTCCTGTTGTTACAAATGCCTAATTCCCTATTCAAGTGTGTTTTAAAATTAGATGATTTTTGCCAATCAAGAATTTTCATCAGTGTCCAGGTACGCTTTGCGAAAACCTATGATTGATGATTGATTGATTGATTGTTGATTGATTGATTGACTGAACTGAACTGGAACTGACATCAATCCAAATATTTGGGGACCCAGCAAAAGGCATTTGACCAAGTTAAAGGAATAAACTGGCCAAATAATATATTACAATGGCATATGTTGCGAGCCAATGGTAGATCGGTGTTGCCTCATTTGTAAACAAAATTATTCGGTTGCATACTTAAGATGGCCCCCACAAGTTTTTTGATCATATTTTAAATTAAGTTCATATAACTAATTGTTTAGTCGGTAGAGTGGATTAATAAATTTTCCTTGAAATATTGAAAATGAGCAAGTCCCATCTTAATTTAATTGTGTGTCTTAACGCTCCCGCGCGCATTAGTAAGATCACCACGCGTTATTCATTTTTTTTTTCTTTTTCTTTCTTTTTTTTTTTTTCCACCAGAAAATCGCACCACGTCAGACAATCGTGAGATAATAATCGTATCCGCCTAATTAACAAAACAATAGCAAGCAAATAGTGTCCAGACATGCGTGAGTGTTTAAGTAATCTTTCATGTGGTGCAAAATGAAGTGACAGCCAACAAAACACCAACGGATGGCCAATAAAAAAAGGAAACAAAAAAAAAAAGTAAAAACCGCTTCCGCATTAGGTTTTCAAGATTTTGAGTAGCTTGAATACCACATTAAATTAAGGTGGCCTAATTAATATTCACAACCTTTCCAAAAAGGTATATAGAGCACATGACCTCATCATATTCCTATATCACATGACAGTTGTTTTATGAAGTTCAAAACAATCGGTTTATGAGCTTAAAAATAATTGAATAACCTGTTCAAAAAGTATACAGCACATGACCCCATCTTGTGTCTATCACCCGGTGTCACTAGAGGTTCACAGACTAATCAGTTCAGTATGGTAGAGTGTATTAAATTTTTTTGAAATATTTGAAAATATGCAAATTGAGCTTCATTAATGTTGACAACCGTACAAAAAGTATACAGCACATGACCCATCATGTTCTATCACCGATGCGTACTCTTAGAAGTTCATTGACTAATCAAGGTTGATGGATAAAATACTTTTCTTTCAAAATGCATTTGAGCTCAAGTGTGTCATTGTATGGGCCAAAGTGGTTGCCTACTAGCCCCACTACTAGGCAGGCCGTTAGGGAGTCCCTGTGAAGGTAGTACTTCCCAGAGTATCTCTCGGAGAAGAGTTTAAGAAAAAGCTCTCCCAAAACTTATAGCTTCAGAGTCACTCAACTTACTGGTGGCCAACATTGGTGAAACTTGACAACTGCAGACTACACTAGAGGTTGGGTAATGCTAAGTAAACTTAGCTTTGTGCACCTGATTGGGCTTTGTTGTGCTTCGCAAGTAACGTGTTGGTGGTACTCTGCATCAATAATGCATCAAGGGGTAACCCTTGAGTAGAGTCTTAGAGTACACGTGGATTACCCTCTGGGTACACTTACGAATCTGGGCTGTGTATTTTAATTTTTGACGAGTACCTCAGCTATGGTTTACTATGCAAGTACCCATCATATAGTGTACTCTGCAGATGCCTGCTATTACTACTCAGAGCCCATATGTAACGCCACCAGTAGTGGAGTACCTCTGCGCTACTTGGGAGAACCTTCACGTGTAATCCCCTCCAGCTGCTTAGTAAACTGGCACTTTGGCCCATGATTGGCACCAAACATTCCCATTTTTTTTTTTTTTTTAGGCTTTGTATCATATTTGAGTTGAGCAATCACCAAAACCCATATGACATTTTGTCTAAAAATATCAAGCAGACTAAAATGGTTAATACGGATCCGATACTATTAGATAATTAATCACAACAGAACGCAAAGCTCATTGCATGGGAGTATCCACACACTAAATGTACTTTCCCTTCCCTATTAATGACCCTTTGGTTATGACTGAATAATTAAGGTACTGCATGTATACCTTATACCTAGGTCAGGCCGTACGCAGGATTTATTTTTGGGGGTGCGGTACTTCAAAAAAATTTCGTTTTGAAATTTTTACACCTCCTCACTTGGTTTGGTCAAGGGCCTTCTGTGGACAAACCCAGGCTGGGCGGGTACTCCAGGCTACTCACAGGTAACTTCAAGGTACTCTATAAGAAATTGGCTATGTAAGTTAAATATGGTTTCATATTTTACAAACACTCATATTGCAAAATGGAGATAGAGACGAAAAAATGCGGGCACATTAAAATTTACATAAGTCCTGTTCAGACGGAGCGTAATCATCGATGATAACTAACAATCGATATGATTAAAAATTTCTAATCCGTTAACTTCGAAGGCGTCCACAGGGTCTTATCTCGACAACTTGAAAAAGTGAATCAACGAGTGAGGATATGCCGAACTTTGTTGATAAGAAAAGGAAGTATTAGCGCTCTACTACCGGTGACCCTGCAGAAGCTTGAAGAGCCCAAAAACCCCAGCCCCGAAAAAGAAATATGGACGAAATAGGCGTAAACCCGCGTAAACTAGGAAGATGAACATTTTTAAAGGTGTACGCGCATTATCCAAACGAAAAGTATATTCCGATAAAAGTATGCAGTCTGTTTTTTGCTCGTATATTAGGGTTGCGAAACAAACACGGGCAAGGCCCTTCGAAGCTGTTGCGAAAGCAAGCAGAGCAGACCTATATTCATATACCGGTGTAGTCCGAGGTGCTCGGGACTGGCTTCGCCCCGGGCTACGACGTGTCGAGCTCAACGGGCTGCTAAACCCACAGTAGCGTTATTAACAGCATACCTGGTTTTCTACATATTTATATTTTTGTGTCTGTAAAACGTTTAAAAATCCCGTTTGAATACATAATTGGTGGTAATGGTAAATCGCGCACGGGAAAACATTCGGTAAATCGCCATTTTTGGTGATCCATGACCTGTTCAATCAATGTCCTGTCCGTATTTAAATATTCATATAAAAACCATCTTCTCACGAAATTCAACCACTAACATCGCGCTTTCTATCGACTTTCGTTGCTATTGCCGAGTCTAGGGCATGGGCTGCAAAATCAATTAGTTACCGTTTATTGTAATTCTTAATACCAAGTGGGATCATCGGTACGTAACTGCTGTCGGTCTTTTTTTGCCCACGTGCATCATCTCACTTGCACAAAATGGCAGCCACATTTAGTGGCCAGAGCCGATGAAAATTGGATGAGGAATCAAATAAAATATGTTCCAACCTTCTCAATCTGTATCTTGCTAGTAGACTCATAAACGGTTTAGGTCCCTATAATGTATGTTAGCCTATTTATTCTTCTCAGATTGTACGGCAGTGCAAAACAGGCAAGTCACTATTATATTATAAAATGTAATTAAATTTATCTTTTTTAACTGCCACTTCCAGTCTGAGTGTACTACACACGTGTAAAGTCCTTCGCTATGATAAAAAATGGTGACCGGGTATTGCGACCCACTACGTCATGGCGAGGTCACGCTAAACTTCGAGCTGTTGATAAGGCCTGTCACACGGCCGGGTAAGCATACATCTTATGTACGCCAACAACAGGGGGGGTAGCGCGCTACACTACTAACCATAAAAATCTTATGTTTTAAACTTCAACACTTAAGTTTACTAACCACGAGTGCGTTCCGCACAGGGCACTAATAAAGTTAAACTTCGAAAATTCAAACTAGATGCAACTTTAATTTTAGAGCCCTCGTCTGAACACGCCTATAGTTGTACATTTGGCATAATTGATTATAGTCATTATTAGTCCCAGAAATTAAAAATCTTACCCAGGTCATGGCACCAGCCCAGCCAGTTGTAACATTTCACTTCATTTGTTCTTTATCTTCAATTAGGGGCGGGTTTCCTTCAAATGTTTGATAACTTTACCTGCCCGGTTAGCAAACCCCTAAACTAAAAACAATTGAGTGAGACGAGACCTCAATAATTAAAAATACATGGTAAAGTTCATTACTTGCACAGTTTGCATGGTAATTGAATCTAGTAAACAATACATTGAATGGTAGCTGGCTCAAAACTCTCTATGTGTCCTTTTTACGCGTTTCTTGTTCACGCATCATATCCAACATTGAATACAAGTGGCCCACCCCCGGGCCCTAAATAATTATGCAATATTCTGCAGTGAGATATGAGTACGACATTAATGCACAGCATTGCAAATCCTTCGGAGGAAGAGATTACAAGGAAGAGCAAGTGAATTGCATGAAATTTTATTGTTTGAGAGTTATAAATTCCGTAATGAACACCGCGGACTGTGAAGATTACAGATCTCAATCTATTACACTATGGATGTAATGTGTAAAAATGAATATGGTTCTCAAACAAATGCACATTTTTGCTCATAACATCCAAACACAAACATCATAATTAGCCCTAAGAAAATGAGACAAGAATTCGACAGTTCTCGGGCTTTTGGCCCTCCTTATATTCAAAGAATATAAGCTTGGGCCACTCCATGACCTTGGACCTTGGCATAGGATCCTTTGACATCATCAACATGATGAGATGATACTTGGTGCACCATCCACAAACCAAATTGGTTCCAATTGACTTCAATCTGTTCCAAATTGAGGTCAATTTTACATTTTAGCCTATTTTTCAATTGACCTCACATGACCTTTGGGACCTTGGCACATGACCTTTGGGACCTTGGCACATGACCTTGACCTCATCAACATATGAGGGATCCCATGGTGCCACTATGACACAAGTGTGGTTCCAATTGACTTCAATTTTTCAATTGAGGTCTTTTACATTTGACGCCTATTTTATAACTGACCTCATATGACCTTTGACCTTGGACATTATCCTTAACCTCATCAACAATTGAGAGATCCCATGGTGCACCTATTATTCAAGTGTAGTTCCAAAGGAACTTCAACTTTTCAATTGATTCTCATTTTTTTTTTTTTAATTAACACAATTTTTTAAAAACTTCACACATACACACCACAACGGATTGCTAAGTGGTTTAATTAGCCATATTCATCAACTAGAATTTGGCTAATTTGATGTTATGTAGTATGTCGTATGTATGTTGTTTGTGCACAAAAGGCTCCTCAATTTCGATACAGATTGCGCCAAATTCGCATGAAAGGTGCGTGAGGATACCGGACGGATTCTCGGCTATATTTGGACGAAATCCGTTCAGAAATGACTGAAAAATTAGCGAAAATATTGTCGGTTGCTACGGTAAATTAACATTTGTTTGTAGCGTTACTACCGGCGAGTAATGCGTGGTGCCGTTTGCGACGGGTGGTTACGTGGCAACGGGCGATTACGCGTAGACGCTGCACTGTATGCGGTACGCAAATACAGGCTCCTTATAGTGCAAACGGTGTGGGAAAAAAAAGAAATCGTCAAGAACAGTCATGTTATTTCGATTTGAGGATTGTCGTATGTATGGATATACGGTTATCATGCACGGAGATTTGAAGAAGAAAAAAATTAAAATATACGGAAATTACGGGATGAAATATTTTAATATTTAGAAAAGATAAACTATATAGGCCTAAGATAATATGATATGCTGCAAACTAAACAAGGAATAAAAATACGATTAGGGATTTGTTGACGGGGGTGGAGTGATCTGGAGGGTGGCGAGACACGGTATATGGAGTTTGAGGATTTTACCCCTAGTTAGGAGAGGTAATATGGAAAAA
Organism: Ophioderma brevispina; assembly: GCA_023653785.1. Taxonomy (NCBI): domain Eukaryota; kingdom Metazoa; phylum Echinodermata; class Ophiuroidea; order Amphilepidida; family Ophiodermatidae; genus Ophioderma; species Ophioderma brevispina. Next base: position 9,611 of record JAMKCH010048168.1, read on the forward strand.
TCGGGAATACGGTTACCCCAAGGGGGAGTACTTTTGAGAAAAAAATTACTTTTGAGAAAACATTAACGGAATTAACTTATACGGGATTTAAATATGAAGTAAACGTTTATTATTTTAAATACAATACGAGAAAAAATAAAATATACGGACAGTTATACGGGATGAAATATTCAGTTAACGATTCCTAGAATCGGTAAACTACATGATCTATGGGGTATGATAGGTACGGGAATTTGAGATATTAAAAGTGTTAAAAATACAAAATTTTGCGACACATAGTGGAGTGAAATGTTCAGGGTTACGGGTTTGGCTGCGGTAGTCTCGCCATGTGTAACTTCTTCAGTTATCGCTTCAGTTTTCGTGAATCGCTCCCGTTCCCTCAACTAGCGGGAGCCCGCGCTAAGCGCGGGCCTCCTCGTAGTTTTTTATGGCAAAAAAAATCTAATCAGGTCGAGAACCATCAACCCCCCCGCTTCCCCCCACCATGTTACATCATCGTATCCCTTATGGAACTCTAGGTAACTCATACACAAGCTTTAAACACAGACAGACACACACACATACATGTGCATGTACAGATCACAGACAGACAGAAAAGTGATACTAAGTGTCTGCCAGAACACAGTTCAGGTGAGCATAAAAATACTATTCTTTACAAACTTTGTTATTATAATATACAAAGTTTGTGTTAGTTACCCAATGCAATGTGCAAATCTATTGTGTGTAGCACCAGGATAAACTGTCTCAGCCGTTAGCTGTTTGATGTCGTCTTCAAACGCTGGAAACTGTTGGTGTCAACAACTTTCACACAGTAGTCAGGTAGGCTGATGCTGCCAGGATTGGTCCTTGAAAACTTTCTGCAAGAAAAATATTGATAGATATATATTAAATTGTCATTATTTGTGCCAAATAAGGTGCTATAAAAGCTTAACCATTACAATTTCTGAAGTAAATATAGAATTCCTGAAGGGAACCGTAGAGATAGACCAATTTACAATGAAAGGCCGGGACTGATTCACCAATCCAGTCTAAATGTATTAACAATACTTCACACAAGAGAAATTAAAAGCATTCTTGACTTAGCTAGAGAGTCCTTCAAAATGCATTGATAATGCTTCAAAATGTTTTAAAAAAATCATGCTTTTTTTTTTTAAAAGAAGTTTTTTAAAGAGACATGAGGCAGGAGATTTCCAGAAAGCGCCACACATATTTTTCTCGAAACCTAGGTTTTTGGTTTAATATTTGCAATGCTTACCAATGTATCTGATCACACATGAAGTGAATAAAGCCGATACACTGTCTTTATGTAATAAGATGATGATTTAGAGTAGTTTCTGTCGTGCACGACAGAAAAGTCAAAGCATGGTTTTCTTATGGGGAACGATTACGATTAGCAGGCAAGTTCAAAACAAGGTTTTGCGGTTTTCTGGGCACCTGTTTGTCCAATAAACCTTCCAAAACCTTCTCGGTAGGTGGTCTCTACAACCGAGCAGTGAAATTTGAGAGAAATTCATATCCTAAAAAAATCTCCTCTGTCATTAGTTCGAGGTTACTCTAACGGTGGTTTCGATTGGGACCATTACCGGAAAAAGGAGACGGATAAAGGATGATGAAATGTGCTCAATAGAAAATGACCTCCCTCACTATTTACCGGTAAATCAACCCGGCAAAATTTTCCTTCTCGAGGAGGAAGGAAAATAGCGGTGTCACT
>JAMKCH010048169.1:0-11649 GCA_023653785.1 Ophioderma brevispina
AAGTCCACCTTGTACATTTGACTCTGCAAGCAATATCTTGATCAATTCTGTGAAAAAAAAACAGTCAAAAAAACACCATCAATTTTTTGCTTTTCTGTGCAAGAAAAAAAAATATAGGGATTTTGAAGTTATAGGATTTATAGGGAGAGGGTCAAATATAGGACATATAGGATATAAGGACGCTTGTAGCCCTGCCATTAATAGTGTCCCTAACCGATCACCCTAATCTGTATAACCGATTACAGATTTTTTAAATTGCAAAAATCGGTTTCATTTTCCAGAATCGATTTTTTCTGTGTATTTTTTTTTGTGTTACCATCGCCGTTTTCGGCAGCCAGAAACTGCCAGAAAGTAGCAGATCAATTTAGGTAAACCACTAAACGGCGAAATAGGTAAGTGAGTAACAACATCACCTCGTGTATATAAAATAATAAATTGATTGTCTTCAGTTTCGATTTTTTCACAATTTCACATGTGTTTGGTTGGGCCATCATTTCGAACAATTTTAATTCAAGTTTGTACCCGTTCCTCTTTGATCTTAATTTAATCGGTTAGAAATCAGTAAAAAATGAGAATTTTGCAGTACTGATCAGATACTCCCTAGAAGGTCATAATCATCCCGATTTCCAAATCAATAGAAATCCCTAGAAAAGTGGATACCGATTTAGCAAATCTTTGACTTGTCCTTCTTCCATTGCAAATTTTGCGTACACTCAGAAAACAAATAAAGGCAACTTTCTACTGGTCTTGCTCCAAAATTGTCAATAACAACAGACTTTGAACTTTCTTTTTGTAATCTCACAAGAACCAGTGGGAGCCACTTACAATACATTCCCATGTTGTCTACTCACGCAGGACCTTTCCGAGTTTGACCCTAACACATATTTTCCCTTCATCATCAGGCCACCTTCACGGATAAACCCAAAATGCATTATACCCTTAAAGGTGGCGTGTTCCGATCGTCTTTGGGACCCCCGCCTGATTTAACCGGACGTAGTATCAATTTTGAATATCAATGAAAGTCCGTACTTTTCTCATTGTCGTCCTGAATTTCAGCTTTCAAATCCATTTCTTTTTCTTCTTAAGATATAGATAAAAAGTACCGTTTTAGTGGTTACAACCATCATATTAGCACAGTAGTGAATAGGAGGGGCGTTGCATACTAATATCATTATCATGTCGCATCAAAACCGGCAAGTTGTTTCCCACGGTACTTGATAGTCGGTGTGTGCCAGGTGTCAGGTGGCTCTCATATCAAATAGAAAACCCTATGACAAAAAATCGTAACAAGCACCTTTAAAGAGAGTAAACCTAAGGGTAATCCTAAATATTATTGATGGGCACCCCAACTGATTGGGCATGCTCAACGGGGACTCAAAACTTTTCTGTTGAAGATTAAGTCTTCTTTTTTTCTCTCACACAGAGAAAACTACCCTCAGCTCAAGCCCCTTTCCAGAGGAGGAGTCAACCAGTTGAAAAGAAATGGACGATATGGCCGCGAATGGTAGGTGCGGGAGGGGATTCCCCTTCCCCGCGAAGCATGGAACCCTTGCAATATTCGCTTCCAACACTCATTTTCTCATGAAATTTTGATTTGGTCACTATAAACAAGGGTCGAAGTAGTGTCTTGTCGCATTTATATTTTTTTTTCGGCAAGGAGGAGGCCGGATCAGCCATTTGGCTGCCCTAAACGCTGACTTGTGGAGTAACGAAAAGGCATACCCTTTTTGGCAATTTGCTTGAGTTTGACCCGTTTCAGATCTGTGCGGTCCGCGCATCGGTGTTGAAAAACTAAAAACCCTTTTCTTCCCGCGTTTTTCCCTGCCTGCTCGCGGATGACAACAGGTTTAAGTAGAGTGCCCCCCGGACAAGAATTTGATTCTGCTTACTGTGTACAAAATCTGCAAGTGTTTTGTTTTTTTAGTTGAAAAACCAAAGTTGTTAAATAATCCGGTTTTGTCCCCGCTATGGGGGTGGCCAGATCCAACACCCTCCCACACTAGCAAAATAAACATGCTGATGGAGGATTTTGATTAAAATACCCTCTATAATACGTCACTATCTGTACTTCTCTTCTCTACAACACTTTCACATGACCTTCAAATGCGCGATAATTCTAATGCCAGTGAAGTTATTCCTACTAGGGATCTCAAAAGGAAACATCCTAAGGGTACCATACCCTATTAAGATCTTCTATTCCCCACCATTAAAAATCACATCCAGGCAACTCGTACTAACAAAACGGAAAATGCTACAATACACTACTATGATTTCCAAGTACACAACATCTTTTCTTTCACAACAAACAATCTTTTTCTTTCATATCAATTTGGAGACCCCTCTGTTGCAAATCTTTGCTTGCAGGCTTTTCAATGTTAGTTGGCACAAACTGTGGGACAACTTAAACCAACTGATAAGACCCATACTGTTGTGGCTAATCTTCTTGGGATGATACTAACAGATGTCTTGGAAAGGGCCCCATTCAACAGAACTTAAACATGACAGACTGCAGTTGAACACTGGCATCTTAAAAGACGGGCCTAGTGGATAAATTTCATGTGGATTTTATTTTCACACATGGAGCGTGAATTTACAAAATCGTAAAATATTTTGGACCCGTAGAGAAATGCACTTGGGTGATTGACAATGCAAATACAACACTGCTTTAAAGACACTATCAAGTGATTTCATCACCCAAAGGGTCAAAATTTTGAAATTTTTGACTAGAATAGCTTAAAAGTGAAGGATAAACCGGTTACATTCCCAAGTATTTTATTCCAGATTAAAAAATTGGAAGAGAAAAGTAAGAAAAGCAGCAATATGCAAAGATATGAACCTCCATCTTTACAGTGTATAGAAGAAGTGTCCGTTCGGACAAATTATGACTAAGAATAACCGATTTGTCTTATTAGGCTGCGTTTGGTTGTACCACTTGCAGGGTATGTTAGAATACCAATACTAGTTTCCAGACGTCACAAATCTTATTTTGATATGTGATTTTGGGTCTTTTTTCTGACTTTATCAAATCACTGAGAGTGTCTTAAGTGTGACCCAATCAAAAATTATTTCTGTCTGAAAATATTTGGGGCGAAAATTGCAATCCATGAACAGGTTTCTTTTTTCTTCTGCCCACACAATTATGTAGTTTTTTAAGCCCTTTTCCAATTCCTTCCGGTGTTTATGTTAAAGTTGTGTAAATTGACCCACTGTCCCAGAAAGATTCACAGTGATCTGTATCTAACTCTAACACTTTGGAATGACTCATGAAATCAATGCTAACATTTCTAGTGAGGCACTCCTCGTTGTAAGAACCTTTCTCAACTTTCACAAAACTGCCAACAATTTTAATTAAACTTATATACCTTGTAAAATATACTACATTATGTTAGATTTACGCCCAAAATCTTTATCTTTGGTATAGCTAATAGGTCTCTTTTCCGCAAAAAATTTGTATATTGGCAAGGAGGGCACATCCCTGCCCAAATCAAACTTTAGACCCCTGCCCGCCACCGGGGAGCATAATGTGCCCACACCCAATATGCCGGTATTATATGCATTCCAAATATAGCACAAAACGTTCGAAGGCACTGCACAAACATAACACAATCTAAGTTCAACTATTTTGAGTGACATCACTACCAAAGTACCAAACTCACAGTGAACCCGAAGTATAAGGCTTTTACAGTACCAGATACCCCTCCCTCCTCCTGATAACACCTCCTCTTGACTAATCTTTACCCCCCACCCCACTCCCGATGAGTGAATACCCCCGGGGAAATACCCTGCTAGCCACATCTCCAAATTATTCTGGTAAAATCATTTGACTTACGTTCCATCTTCTTAGTTCTATATTACGTCCTTGTCTCCTTCTTTGAGTCATTTGTAAGCTCGCCTCCCTTCCATACCACCTCCGGGTCTCGAACCCAAACTCGGGCTCTCTGCAAAGAGAGAAATCAATGCAATAAAACAATGTTAGTATCAATTGGTAAATATCATAAGGTGCATTTCGTAAGCCATGGCCTCGGCACCAACATTTGCCTTTAAAAAAATGAGATTTTGATAACATAAGGACCATTGACCAAAGTACATCCACTTAACCTCCTTTGCAGAACGGATCTTGTCTGCAAGAAATTTGGGATATTAGGTGTGTTCTGACGGTGGCCTACTTTCGAAAGTAGCGTTACCAACGAAAAATTCATTTAATCCTCATTAGCGCCTCTTAACAACGACGCACGTCCACACGGAACTTAACAACGATATCCTTCCAAAGTTACCAGCGAGCGGCCTTCATCCGTCATTGGTAAATAGCGGAAGTAGTGGCCACTTCGCTCTGACCGGACGGTTAATTGCGCTGAAACCCAGGGAAAAACCCACCCATGTAAACAATGCCAAAAAGGAATCCTCACGCGGATGTGTTTTTAAAAGCGATATTTTGGCTTCTTTTTTCGTTATTACTCATCGACAGAGGATTTTGCCAGTAACGCTGTTTATGCCGAAGAATTCCCCAAACACCAATCACTGAGAAGCGATCCAGCCCCAACATGACTCATCAAAAACAAGGCCATTTGCATCATCAATGAAATGTGGTTCTCGGTACAGAGAGAGAGTTACGTGAAGTGGTAGGTTATAAACGGCACGATTGCTCACTTAATAAAAAAAATCATATAAGTCTAATCTCGCACAAATAACAATGAATTATGTACTTATTTAGATTGAATACCGAATCAAATATTTCTCTCTCAATAAAAAAATGATGTTGGGCTTTCATTTTTTCAACAACTAAGTGTGTGTGCATACCCAACATGGGACACAGGCTGCCTGTTCAATGGTCACATGGTCGCGAAAAGGGAATCCCTATTGCGTTGTCTTCAATCTAATTTTATCTTTGCACGGTGGGTGCATTACAGATCCTCTCTCGGAACCAGTTTGGGTTCGGTGTTCGCTTGTTTTTCGGGGCTGTACTACTAGTTGATGATGCCATTATCAAAATAAAAGCTAATAAATTGGAAAAACAGTAAACTGTACTACAGACAAGCACAAGACCGCTGTCAAAGTTGATGAACACACAAACTAAAATGGCGTTCGTTTATTATGGTATCCACACTACGGAATAAGTTGACCGGGATGTTGTTACGAGGTCACGATGAGGTCACCCTTAACATCGATGTCGTGAGTAGCACTGTTCACACGGCACTTACCAACGACGATCGCTTGCAAGTAGCTCGCTACTTTTAAGATTTCTTAAAAGTAAATCGTCGTTGTTAACTCGTTGTTAGCTTAACAATGATGTTGTTCAGACGGTCACTACTCACGAGCTTACCAATGACTGTGCTTACCAATGATCTTACCAACGACTTAACAACGATCGTCTGAACATGCCTATTCTTATTTAAAATTACAACACAATAGTCTACAGGGCACTGTTAGGTAAGTAAGCTGCTCATATTAAGAAAGTGCATGGTCAGAATTTAAGAAATTTATGAGATATCTGCTCAAATATACACAAAAATACACAGAGTTAAATTTGCATATCCATCTAGATGCCTTGTATTCAGATGGATGATGGATATTTCTCCATTACCACCCCCCCCCCCCCCCCGCCACACACACACACACACTAAAAGCTAGGGGGGGTTGATAATGTGGCAAAATTGTAAAATGTACAGTTTTTTTAATCTGGCAAAGCATTTGTTTTCTCAATAAAGACATATTTTTCACTTTCATTTGCCTTGAGAATTGTTAAAAGCAGGCACATTTATTTAAGTTCACCTAATGCTGATGAAAAGGTATTTGTATCTACATTGTGTAGGTGTACACATGAACTACTGAATACTCTGGACACATGCATCAAACACCTAAAAAAAATTCACTTAACACTTCAGATAACATATTAAGTCATGATGCCCCTGCTCATTAATTCTGACAAGAATGGTTCCTATTTGCAAGTCTGTTGTTCATTCACTTAATCAGATTAACAACCAGAACAAGCCCATGGTTGACATTTTACGACATTTACATTTGAAAGGTATCTCGACGTAATGATTTCGTAACAAAAACAGAAGCCAAAAGAATTGTCTTTAACTGCTCATTTATTTGCTCTTTTTAAATGTGGTGACCAGGCCCATACGCAGGGGGTCGACAACATCTGGGGACATTTCATAACATCATCTGGGGACATTTAATAACATCATCTGGGGACATTTCATAACGTCATATGGGGACATTTCATAACGTCACCTGGGGACATTTCATAACGTCATCTGGGGACATTTCATAACGTCACCTGACGACATTTCATAACGTCATCTGGGGACATTTCATAATGTCATCTGGGGACATTTCATAACGTCATCTGGGGACATTTCATAACGTCATCTGAGGACATTTCATAACGTCACCTGGGGACATTTCATAACGTCATCTGGGGACATTTCATAACGTCATCTCGGGACATTTCATAATGTCATCTGGGGACATTTCATAACATCATCTGGGGACATTTCATAACATCATCTGGGGACATTTCATAACGTCATCTGGGGACATTTCATAACGTCAATCACGCCTGAAATTTCACTAGGATAGTGATAAATATGAACATAATATGAAAATCTCAAGTTTTTATAGGGTAATGTGGAGGGGGGGGACAAGGTTGTCGATCGAGTCACCCACCTTTAATTTGTTAATTGTGGGGTCTCATTTGTGTCCTTCATAAGTGTTCCTTATGTCTTTATGTCAGATTTGATATCATTATTATTAGTATGTCAGATTTATTATGTCAGATCATTAGTATGTCAGATTTTGGTATCATTATTTTAAAAAGAACGTCTGTTTGTTTATCTCTAGTTTTCATTTAAATCAGATTGCTTATACCTGTTGATTATTGTTCGCTGAGTTTAGCTTTTTGGGGATTAATGCTCTAACACTTTTCCATCCAGTTAGCTAATGAAAAGTTACCAATAGCTTCCTGGTCTGATCTGTCATTTGACCTTGACCTTTTCAATAATGAACTGGCCATGTCCCCCTTTGCCAAGCATGATGATGTTTGACCAAATTTTGTGGGAAAGTTCAGTAAGGAAAAAGATTTTAATTTATAATATGCACATTATGCAGAGCCACACTGATGTATGGACACATTATACATGTGTGCACCCTACAACATATAAACTCAGTTACCAAGGAATAAAGACAACACACACACCCCACCACCACACGGCACACCACGCAACACGCACGCAACACACACACATCCATTGAAAAAAGAAAGTGCCAAAATGCAAATTCTAAAGTTAAAAGGACATTCTATATTCTGTCATATTGTATTGATATACAAGACCCCCAAAAGATTTCTCACCTGTAATGGCTATAGGAAAATGCCCTTGAAAGTGAAAAAAACAATTAAGGCTATTTCCATTTGCTAATTTCAATATAAAACATAGGATGAATTAGTACTATAGTAATTAGAATTTCACAAATTGTACCAAAAAAATTTTTTATTTTTTTCAGTTTTTTAATTTTTTGATTTTTGATAGAAAGCTTTACATTAGTGCAAAATCAGAATTGTCATTTTTAGGGACACCTGTTATGTGAATCTCTCCATTGCACCTTTAACTTCAAGACAACACTTCTATTTTTTGTGTATTTCACAATAAGCATCTGTCCACCTCCGGTGTTTTGAAGCTTGAAATAACACCGTGACGCCTCAACTCAAACACTGCTACTTGTTGGAAATAGCCCTCTAGTTGTTCATTTTATAAGATATATAGTTTTGATAATTATGATTCAGTTTGCTTCAGGTGTTCTATCTCTAATAAGCTTGAATCCACCTAGGCTATCCATCTATCAATAGCTTTCTTTCTTATTTGTCAACGATAGCATGATTATCTTACTTCCTCTACTTGTCACTTTTAAAATTGTCTGAAATTTAACCATTTTTAAGAAGAAAAACTTTATATCGCTGGCTCATCATTTTTTGGACATGCTAGTTTACTCTGTATGCCTGCTTCTCCGCCAAAATTATGCACCACCGGATTAAATGTCACAGCTGTTTGAAAGTCTCATATGACAAAACCAAAATAAAACAAAAAATATCAACGGCGACACAGTTTTGACAACTGATTTGGATATTTATTCCACTAACTACATCCAGTTCAATTTTTACAAAATTTCATTGGGGCAAATATGATTTTTCTTCAAAAATCTAGTTTTACACATCTTTTATGGAAAATGGGCATATAGAGGGTGCTATATCATAGAAATTTTGAATTAATTGTAAACCTATATGGCAAGATTCACACAATGGATTTTTCTGAATTTTGCAGATGTAATAGCTCTTGCATGTCCCTACTTATATCAGTTGTCAAAATTGTGTTGCAACTACTTAAAATTGTTCAAAAAATAAAAGAGACAATTTGCAGCTGTAATGTACATGTAGGCATGTTTCACGTAAGAGATGTTTGCTCATGTCCAGGAAAATACGAGCTAGATTGTATCTATTCTGATCAATCTTGTTTTCTCTATTTTGGAAAGATTGAGTTGATCTCTGTTGGAGACACACCAGTTTGCAGTTAAGAGATTAACAACACACAGTACATACAAACATAATATGCACATCACTGGTTTTGATGTGTGCTTTTTGAATGTTTAAATTTCTTTCCTAGTTCCACCTATGATGAGGTGTGTGTGTGGTATGTGTATGGTGAAGGTAGGATTGGCAATCATTAAAGATGCCCCACCCAATTACAACATAAAATTTTTCTCCATTTCGTAGGAAGGGCCATCACCAAAATATTTTAATTCCAAAATTTCAATGTGAGCGGTAATTGTGTGTATTACAATAGCCCATGGAGTACTGTACAAACTATTTTCAGTTTAACAAACCAAATTTTAGCCTGTAGCATCGGAACAGAAAAGAAGTCAGTCATAATATTTTGCAGGTGAGATGAGAAAATACAAGCTTTCCAATGGTACCAAAATCTCAGGCCTAACCCTAGCACAACTGAATCTCACCAAAACTCACTATGTTAATTGAGAAAAATGCACTAAGTCCAGAAAGTAGCAATGATGTCATCAAACCAAGACTCATATGGGCACGAAATCGCTGGCCGGGCCAGCGACACCGCCGTAGTGTGCTATCCCGGGTCATGGGGCTGGGGCCCGAAGGGCCCTGGGTTCGAATCCCACCCGAATTTGCGACTTTTCTTGTTTCCCTCTTCCCTCACTCCTCCAGTTCCTCCCGGGAGATAAGCTAGAAACCGACTTCAGGGTTAGGGTTAATGGTGTGAAAGGTGGAGTAGAAGATGAAGATAAGGTCGTGCCCCTTTAAGACTGGCAGGGAGCATGATCTAGTGGTTGTTATTAGCCTCTGGTGCCAAGGTCCCTGGTTCAAACACCATTGAGGACAATGCACTTTTGTTTTTTTTAATTCAATTAGTAACAGAGCTCCCCTCATAATTATTCTGACAAGAATGGTTCCTACGGCAGTCCGATAAGTATTTCCCATGGTGTAGTCTGTGTCACAGACTGCGAAAGATATCTAAATTGGTACTGCGCAAGAGATTAACTTTATCAGTGGCTCATAGAAAATGTGTGTAAATGAAACTAAATCTCAAATATATCCGTAAAACAAAGGGGTTCTATGGATGTTTTTGCATCAGAGGGTCCGTTACTTTGTTTTGTTTTGAATATGTATCGTAATTGGGTCTGAACCTATAGAACCTAGCCCTAGTGAGAAAATTGAACATTTTATCGGGTACTTCGGTCCTCACAAACACGAAAAGTGAACACGCAAATCGCTACGGTCGTATCCATTTTTTCCACAATGCCTTTTGCTATTTTCCCAGTCTTGAGAATTTTCAAACACTGGTTTCAATTTATGCCAACTTTTTTTTCAATTTAAAAGTCAGGATTACGTACTTACCAGACCGCCGAAGGGGCAAACAAGCCATAAAAACATCTCATTCTTTGAGGGGAAATTTTAGGAGAATTTTTACTCCTAAAATCTCAAAAGCTGAGATTTTTTATATCGCCAGAACTGTTAGCATAACTTATCTGTAGAATCGATATTCTCTAGGCCCATTCCTGGGGTAGGGTAGGATTGTATTTTTTCAAAAGGGGTGGGAAATTTTGAAAAATCTGATCTTCTCTGAACAGAAATTGGGAAAATCTGTTATTTCTGTCCATAACAACATTGGCCTATCTGCACATTACAAGCAAAATCAACTAAAAATTTTAAAATAAGATGCTTTTGAGAATATCTACTAATAAGACTACACACAAAAGATGCTAAAATCACAAAATGCTCCTTTAAGCTCACTGTAAAGGTCTGTACATGTACACCACAATAGATAGGACCCCCCCCCCCCAACTGTCCCAATCAATCCTGGTAGCCTCTTCATAGATCTGGATTTCAGAAGTTTGATGCAAATCTGAAGTCTTGTAAAGATATAGCCCATTATTGCCACCATTTCTTCTTTCAATATCACAAGATTTAAGAGAAAATAAATTAACTATGATGAATGCATCGTCAAAGCGTCTACTTTGAACACTGAACCTAAAAATTTTGTTACAATTCCCTTCTGATTGAATTTTGCACCATCCACCCCTTCCACGATGTGGGACATAATTGCAACCCACAACTCCAAATTGGATAACTTAATTTATTTATTATGATATTTCCTCTACTCAATCATCAATCAAAATGTGGCAATATATAGAGCCTTTTAAAAACCTATTACAGGACTGTACTTCTGTGTCATTTGTACTTCCCTGCAGCGGTCTAACACACAGAAACACGGATGTGGATCCCGGCGTGTACAAAATGAATGAGCCAAGCATGATATGAAAAGGGTGTTGCCTTCCCCAAATTGCAAACATGTGGGACATTACCAAAAAGAAAGAAATGAAGATAACTTATATTTTCATATACTGTTAAGTCTGGGTCAATTTTGTGTTGTTGAACCCAGTATTTTGAGGGTTATTCTTTATTTAAAGGTGCTGTTCCAATCATCTTTGGGACCCCCCAACTTACCCGGAAGTAGTATTAATTTTGATATCAGATGAAAGGCCGTATTTTTCTCATTGCCTTCCTGAAATTTCAGCTTTCAAAACCATTCCATTCCCAAAATACAGACCCAAAACTGCCATTTCAATGGTTATCCATCAATATTAGCACAGTGGTGAATAGGGCGGTGCACTTTGCATTATCGCATCTAGCATCAAAACCTCAAGTACATTTCCCCACAATACTTGGTGGCCAGTGTATACCAGTGTCAGACTCATATCAAGTATAACATGATAGACAAAAATCGGAACAAGCACCTTTAAACACGACAGTGATGATATCCAGTTTGATGAAAGGATCAACTTGCATAGCAAACATTTGAAAGACCCTCATTTCATACGATTAAGTGAGTGAGTATTAAAGTTTAACGACAACTCAACACAATTGTGTTATATCGTGTCATTACATTTGTCATTTAACATTAAATATAAAAAACAACGCAATATTAAAACTTCATTTCAATTCAAATAACAATTAACAATTACAAAAGGATACACATCATACAGTGATGAACCAGAGCATCACCTATCCATGTATAAAACAAGATAAACCAACTAATTGCAAAGATACACTTAGAAAACATGCAT
>JAMKCH010048170.1:0-13427 GCA_023653785.1 Ophioderma brevispina
ACAAATCCGAATTGCCAAAAGAAGTGGTTTTTCGGGTGACAATTTTTTGCTAAATCTTCCCAAAAATGGAGTCTTTGGGTGAACGTTTTTGCAAAATATTCTGAAAAAATAGAGGTCTTTGGGCAAAATATTTTCAAACTTCCCAAAAAATATTGGGGTCTTTCGGTGACAGTGGTAAGATTTGGCCAAAAAAATGGGTCTTTGGGTGACCTTTTTTACAATGGGTCTTGTAGCGACAACGATGCTGAAAAATTGGGTCTAATAGCTAACATAGCCGTATAACTCGTCACCTCCAAAGTGGGAGTGGGTGTGTTGGCCTCAATGATATTAACATGGCATTTATATATCAGCACATTAAATGATTGCACGGGATGGTATTTCTTGTTCCTATATTATATAAGCCAAAGGTGCCAACAGTATTGTATTCTCAATATCAATGAACCAAGTTAAAGCCTAAAGGTGCATTTTTGTTATCCTAAGCCTCGTCATCCGACTTGCCTAAACATTAAGATTTTCATATCACCTGAACCGTTGGCCCTAGTAATAAGTGCCAAAACAATACGTGCAAATTCATCTATACTCTGGAAGAATTCCGTGCAATTTTGTATTTTCTGGCCAAATTTACAACACAGGGCAGCGTGATACAAACATTTGCTCATAACATCAAAACGAACTGTCAGAATCACAACTGAATGTTTAAATAATCTTTTCTCGGCGATACCTCGAACAAGTAAATTTACATTTAGCAATGTTAGCACATATAGCAATACCGATCAAACAGATTACGAAACACATCTACATAATTATATTTGCTAAAATTATTTGGTCATTTGGAGGATTTTGAAGTTTCTGGTATAATCAAGCAATATTTATAAATTTTTCTGACTTGTGGGCCCAAACATACAAATAATCAGGGGCGGCGCAGGGAAATCATAGGAGGGGCGAAACATAATAGGAGGGGGCGAAACAGTACAAAATGAACTCATTTGGTTAAAAACCCCTAATTTTTGTGCAATTTATTGCGTCAAACCCTGTTTTCCTAAATTCGCCCCCTCCACCCTCCTGGCAGCAACACCCCTGCTGAATAATTCTGTTCACTAGCAATTTAGTATTCTACTTACCACACCAGCTGCAACTGCTATCCTCACTTCAACATTCATTAAAAAAGGTTCACCACTGTCATCCAAAGACCCAATTTTTGTTGAAAAATTTCACTCAAAGACCTCTATTTTTAGACAAAATGTTTGTATTACGCTGATCCACCATAGGCCGTTGTGGTTATTATTTTCTACCGTAACAAACAAAAATACAAAAGGCAAATTTCATTCGAGTAGATGAAATTTGATTAGGCGCACACACTACCACTTAGGCCAACTTTAGATGATATTAAAAAATCTCAACTTTTTTGAGTAGTAAGTCCGTGTGTGGCAAGTGGTTAGAGCGTTTTGCCTCACAGTCGGAGGTCCGGGGGTTCGAATCGCGGCGGGGTCCTACCAAAGACTTGGTACCTACTCCCTTCTTGTCTGACGCTCGGCATTTAAGAATGGAGTAGGAAAGTAAACACGCGGAGCTACCAGAAGACTAACCCCTGTAGCTTTCGCTGTACTTGTCAAACGCATTGAATAGGGTTAATGGAAACGGAGATAGTCGCCGCCTTCTGCGCCATTTTTACGGGGGCCAAGAGGCTGAGGATCACAAAATGCACCTTAAGGCTTTAACTTGGTCATTGATATTGAGAATATGTTTGGCTTATATAGGAACAAGAAATACGATCTTGTGCACTCATTTTATATATACTGAAATATATATAAATGCCATGTTAATATCAGAGGTGACGCGTAGGCCTATGTAAGGCTCTTAAGCATCGTTGTCACCCAAAGACCCCATTTTAAAAAAAAGTTCAGCCAAATTAAAAAATTTGCAAATCTTACCACTCTTACACAAAGAACCCAAAAAAAAAAAAAAAAAAAAAATCTTTTCACCTAAGCGCGCATTGCATTATGAGAAAAAAGAGTATCTGAGCACAATGATCCAGGTGCACTATTTTTACACCTGGCCACCTCTAACACATACATCAATTTGTATCACTACCGATTAGTGTATATGCAAAGCGGCACCCACAGTATGTGGAAGAAGCGGAGGCAGCCATTGCTTTCTATTGTTGGTACTCTATGTTTTCTTTGTGGTCAGCAAAACATGCGAGACGATGAATTTCTAAAGATGACGTAACATTTTGCCTCTCTATCTATATAGAACCTCTTTGGGTGTAAGGCTGGCGCTTCCAAACTCAGAACACTCGGTAACAGAGGATGTGTATACGATGGGGTGCGATGTTGTTTTCTTAATCTTTTTGATCGTTATTGCTATGCCCTGCTATACACGCTGCCCTGTGTTGTAATTTCGGACAGAAAAATACAAAATTTGCAAAACTTTCTGCTGCGCCATTTTTACGGGGGCCAAGAGGCTGAGGATCACAAAATGCACCTTAAGGCTTTAACTTGGTCATTGATATTGAGAATATGTTTGGCTTATATAGGAACAAGAAATACGATCTTGTGCAATCATTTTATATACTGAAATATATATAAATGCCATGTTGATATTAGAGGTGACGCGTAGGCCTATGTAAGGCTCTTAAGACCCACATTTTCAGCATCGTTGTCACCCAAAGACTCCATTTAAAAAAAAGGTTCAGCCAAAGACCCCTTTTTTGCAAATCTTACCACTCTTACACAAAGAACCCAATAAAAAAAAAAAAAAAAAAAATCCTTGACCTCTTTGAGTTGGCTACCATCTGCTGTGCAGATAGGTTGATGATCGTCTTCCTCATTGACAGTCATATATTCAGTCTTCTTGGCATTTAGATGTAGGCCGACTTTGTCTGCAGCGTTCTCAAGTAATGTTAGTAGATCTTGTGCACCACATATAGGAACAAGAAATACGATCTTGTACAATCATTTTATGTACTGAAATATATATAAATGCCATGTTGATATCAGAGGTGACGCGTAGGCCTATGTAAGGCTCTTAAGACCCACATTTTCAGCATCGTTGTCACCCAAAGACTCCATTTAAAAAAAAGGTTCAGCCAAAGACCCCTTTTTTGCAAATCTTACTACTCTTACACAAAGAACCCAATTTTTTGGAAAATTTTTGCCCAAAGACCTCTATTTTTTTAGAAAATTTTGCAAAACTTTCACCCAAAGACACCATTTTTGGGAAGATTTAGCACAATTGTCACCCAAAATCTCCTATTTTGTGGCAATTTGAATGTCTCTCACTCAAAAACCCCATCGTTTGCACATCCTCTGTCTGAGTGCACTGAGTTTGGAAGCGCCAGCCTTACACCAATATAAATTTCATGTGAGTGTTCCCCATGCACCAGGAAGCTATAGCACTCGCGCACGAAAGACACTTTATACTGAGGGGTCAAACTTGGTCTACACCTGGGGGGCATACTCCCACTTTGGAGGCGACGCGTAGGCCTATGTAAGGCTCTTAAGACCCACATTTTCAGCATCGTTGTCGCCCAAAGACCCCATTTAAAAAAAAGGCTCACCCAAAGACCTCATTTTTGGCAAATCTTACCACTGTCACCGAAAGACCCCAATTTTTTAGGGAAAATTTTGAAATATTTTGCCCAAAGACCTCTTTTTTTCAGAAAATTTTGCAAAACTTTCACACAAACACACCATTTTTAGGAAGATTTAGCAAAATTGTCACCCGAAAACCACTTTATTTGGGCAATTAGGATGTCTCTCACCCAGACACCCCATTGTTTTCACGTCCTCTGTCACTGAATGCCCGAGTTTGGAAGTGCCAGCCTTACACCCATATACATTTCATATGTGAGTGTTCGTCACCGGGAGGCTATAGCACTCGCGCACGAAAGACACTGTACTGAGGGGTCGAACTATTAATTGGGCTTACAACTGCAGGAGGGCAAGCTTCAAATCCAATTTGCATCAACTGACCCGTGAAATGTTCATTTGGGAAAAAAAAGTGACATTTTGGACGCATTTTGAATTTTTGGTATCACGGCAAGCATTTTGGATATTCAAAACTTTGCAATTTGCTGGATAGTCAAGAAGTATCTATAGAGATAAAAAACATACACCCTTAAAGTTCAAACGAAGGTTTGTATTATGCGCATAACTATACATTAGGTAGGCCAAATTAGCTTCATTTCATGGCAAGCCGATTTTGGATTCCTGATTGTGTCTGCCTTTTGAATTCTGAAAACAACAAAAGTATTCTTTGTAAGCCCAAACACACATCTAAATTGACACTAAAAAATCACTAAAACCTGCCTTTACACAGTGTGATATTCTCATTTAGTTAGAAAGTGTACTTTTGGGCGCCATTTTGAATTTCTTTCTGTCATACGCTACGGCAGCCATTTTGGATTTTGAAAATGATTGCAATCGTTTTGTCATGGCTGAAAACATACACATGCACACCCAAAAATTCAATAAGTGTCCCACTGGCATACTTGAAAAATAATTTCGACCCCAAAATGGGAGCACCCCCACCCCCGGAAAGCACTTTGGGCACACATTTTTTCAAAAACGGCCGGTGGGATCGTGTTCCCCGAAAATTTTAGTCATAGAAACGGCACTTCAAACATAAAAGTGACACCCTTTTTCCGCATCCTTTTTATGTCTGAGAGGCTGACTAGCTTATATTCTAAAGAATAAACTTATGGTAGGTTATTTGTATTTAATAGTGGTGGTGCCATTTTTAAAGTATTAACAATTTTTGGGTTACGTAACAACATTGATATTGAAACTTTTCTCATGCATCTGCAAAGACCTATACCTTATTACATAAAGAGCGTTAAATTCATGATGTGCATTTCTAGTTGTTAGCCCATTTTTAGAGTCAAAATGGGTATTTTTTGAGTAAAACAACCACTCTTTGTAAAACATAATTATTGTTAGCAACCTAAAACACTTGTGAATATGTGGTGGAAACTAATTTTGTTCATGATCTGAAATAACGTTCCTGGTCAAACTAAACGAGTATCTGCCACATAGGTATACTACGTTTGTACCCCCAGGTCATAGCTCTTTATCACCTTTTCGGTATAGCTCTTTATCACCTTTTCGGTAGTACTTTTATTCTGCTTAAGTATAACGATTAAAAAAACATTGATGCCACCCTGATAGTTTACTTTAGAACAAAGATAAAACACTCGAACTCGCAAAAATCCGATATAGTAGGGCTGTCACACCAAAAAAAATTTCAATTGATTTTAACTTCCTTGTTTAACTCATTTTGAAGAACTCATTGAATGCTTTAAAAAAAACATTTGAATTTTTGAAAATCGTCAAGAGGGAAAAATCGCAAAACTTGTTTTTTTTTTGGACAAAACTGACATACATCACAAAAATACAGCACAAAGTAGTGATATTTTTTGAGATGCTCTATTTCTTTTCTTTAAATTGACATCTAAACCATGCTTGCACTTCTTTTCTTCAATACTGTATACATATTATTACATAAAAGTTACGCTTAAGAGCATGAATTACTTTATTTCAAATTAAGTAACCCAAGAGAGGAGGGGGATTTGAACAACTTATGTAGTCCGAAACCTGCTTTTCCACTACCAAAAGGAAGGCCATTTACTCAAATCCATCCAATTTAATGCTAATTTATCATATTTTCTTGGGAAAAGCCAAAAATCTTTCTCATTTCTTTGACCTTCAAGTCTCTGCTACATCAAAATGAACATATTTAAACAATTTTACAACAAACCTTTTTTAGCGAGATACGGATGGTGGCTCCTGGACACAATATGGGTGCCTCAAAATCTCTCGTTGCATCTTTAATGCTAACGAAACTTATTCGTTAATGCTAATTCAATCATGACAACATGTTCTATCTGGAAACTTAATTGCTCCCACAGATCATGTTTGTTTGTTTTGTTTGTTTTATTTTTTCTTTTGCCTGGGTTACTCATTCAGTGGATGTTATAATATATCCCCTGTTCTTCCACGAGGCCCATGTTGTATACTTCAATGAATCTGTAGATGCTAAGTAGAGTCCAGTAAGGCCATGTTTTTAATATCGTGCTCGCACAAATCTTTTACTATAACTCAACATCTCCATACAATCTTGTTTCTATCTTGAAACTTGCTCAAATGGATCAGTTAACTGGTATCACGCTTGAAATCCTAGGGACCCGCAAACCACATTTTTTCCAGTTTTACGACTAACGATATACTTTTTCCTACTCATACTTTTTGTAATTGTGTAACTATTGGATAAGCATCTTATGAAAACAATATTAAAATATATCGCCCCTACAAATATGATTCCCCAAACAACAAATAAGAAGAATAGGATAAAATGTGAAAAATTTTACTCCTGGAGTGGGAATCGAACCCACGACTTTCGGATTATAAGACGAGCTTTCACAGACACACGCCACGCAATCCAAGCTGGCAGAACATTGCTCTTCTGTAATACTGAAAATATATATTTGGGCGAAAATCCCACACTAGCGAGTGGCAGTTAACTCAACTTAATTACATATACCTGTGAAAACTAAGTAGGTCATGTAATGTTATTAACATCGTATTCAGGTGAAATTTTGAAGATATTGTGTAACAAATATAAATTGTATATGTAAATATACTATTCTGTTGCTATCCGGTAGGAAAGCGAAGGACACCTTTCGGACCTAAACACCTATAGAGTATCTATCGCTCCTCTACCAACCATGGCTTGATAGCGTAGTTGGCAAGAGCGCCGTCCTGGTAATACGGAGGGTCGCAGGTTCGAATCCAACACTCATGTGCGCTCATATCC
The DNA here is from genome assembly GCA_023653785.1 of Ophioderma brevispina. Lineage (NCBI taxonomy): Eukaryota > Metazoa > Echinodermata > Ophiuroidea > Amphilepidida > Ophiodermatidae > Ophioderma > Ophioderma brevispina. The sequence continues at coordinate 6,814 of JAMKCH010048170.1, forward strand.
TTGTCTACCTGGAGAACTATGTAGTGAAAATTTCACCTGAATACGATGTTAATAACATTACATGACCTACTTTGTTTTCACAGGTATATGTAATTAAGTAGAGTGGAAATTGTGGAAATTTTACTTCATTATTATTTTATCTTGGAGTTAGAGATTGCAATGAAAACATCCGAGTTGGCGATTGAAGTAGAAAATAGTGATAGTTGCCTTATGTGATAATAAAAATTGCTTATGGTCCTGGACCATAATATCGGGCCAGAATCTCACACGTGCATTTTTTATGGGGGGGGGGGGGGGGCCCCCCCCCAAAAAAAAAAAAAAAAAAAAAAAAAAAAAAAAAAAAAAAAAAAAAAAAAAAAAAAAAAAAAAAAAAAAAAAAAAAAAAAAAAAAAAAAAAAAAAAAAAAAAAAAAAAAAAAAAAAAAAAAAAAAATTAAGGAATAATGTATTTTCAATGACATGTTCAGGTCTTGCCTGTTGAACAAAATGTAGACGTTTTCACATTTTATCCTATTTTTCTTATTTGTTGTTTGGGGAATCATATTTGGTACTAATATCTGACTATAATATGCAGATGTAGAAATCCGTAAACTATCAACATATGACCTATTTTCTTTTAAAGAGTTTGTGAATGATATTCTGACCACTTAAAGCAATATAACAGCACATTTTTGAAGAGAGCCCCCAATTTTAAAAATTTGATATCTTTGCACAGTTATGTTGGTAATTATCTAGGAAACTACACCTGCGAACTAGAAAAAATTCGTATTTATCATAAAATAAACGATTTTGTAATTAGAATTGGGATCCCAGATTGTTCTAACGGCAGACTGGAAATGCTAAGTTGATGTCCGGCCCTGTTGAAATAGGGCCCACTCAAGAAAATGGACTAAACTTGACTTGTCTGAGCCCATAAAACAACTAATGGATGAGCACGTACTGGCGCTATTTGCCGGCTATTTAATACTGGAAGGACGTTTCCAGCAGCGTTAAAATTATTATCGGGCGATCTCAGAGCGGGTCTAAGAGATTAATTGTTCTGATTACAAAATCTCTTCTTTTACGACAACATAGAAATTTTCGCCGCTTACAGTCACAGGGATAGTTACTACAGTTACCAATGCAACCGTGAAAAAAATCTCAAATTTTTTTGAAAAAATTTGGAGCGCTCTTCCAAAAAATGTGCTTTATTGCTGAAGCAGGCCACGAAAACTTCAAGCTTTCCAAAGTCAGTTTTCAACCAGCTGTCATTAACAGGGAAACTGCATGAACGAGAATTTGAGGTCAAACAGCGTCAATTGACGGGCATGTACATTGGCCCATTGGCCAATTTGCCTAATATAAAAAAAATGTTGTTTATGCAGCACCTCTGTTCTGGTTCAAATTATGTGGGTAGCCCGTTGGCGATTTTTTCCGTAATTAACTTGTGTGAGCCGTTTCCAGCAGCCGTTAAATTATTATCGGAGATCTCAGATCGGGTCTCAGATATAATTGTTCTTATTACAAAATCTCTTCTTTTACGACACAGACATTTTCGAGCTTAACCATTCACAGGTATAGTTTACTACAGTTACCAATGCAACCGTGAAAAAATCTCAAATTTTTTGAAACATTTGGAGCGCTCTTCCAAAAAAATGTGCTATTATTGCCCCGCGCGGGAGCGCGGGGCTATAGATGTGGAATAACTTGACAGACACGGAGTTTTTGCTGTATTGAAGCCTGAAGAAGCTTGGTCATAACGATTTTTCATGACAATTGAAAATGATGAACAGTGCTAAAATTACGTAATGGTTGTGATGAACATGGCATAAATATTTATGCAAACACAAAGTAGTTTTTGTGTAAGTAAAATGACGATACAGTGTGAGATAGATTGTATTTTTAGTGTTTTTATACAAATTTATATTGGATCTGTACAAGGTTCTATTTCCACGTGTTAATAGTCGGGTCAAATATCAGGCAAGTTGGGCGAAGTGCCAGCAGCAGTGCCTGGTTATATCATTGCATATTCAGAAATATTGACAATTTCTTGACAGCTGACATCAGTTACGATGGTCGAGTCGACTATTTAGGTACTACAGTAAACTTGAACAAGAGTATAGTAAACTAGAGTTAAGTTTACAACACCACTATTTATACCATCAGTTTTCAATAAAAGTCACATACACTGGCATTTTTTGTTTGGAAAATGTTATTTATCTCTCAATTCTTGGCTATTTTCGGATGTTTTAAACAATTCTGCCATTGCGCGGGGCATACATTGGTGCCCAGCACCAACATGTTTCTTGTTGCTTTAAGCAGGCACGAAAACTTCAAGCTTTCCAAAGTCAGTTTTCAACCAGCTGTCATTAACAGGGAAACTGCATGAACGAGAATTTGAGGTCAAACAGCGTCAATTGACGGGCATGTACATTGGCCCATTGGCCAATTTGCCTAATATAAAAAAAATGTTGTTTATGCAGCACCTCTGTTCTGGTTCAAATTATGTGGGTAGCCCGTTGGCGATTTTTTCCGTAATTAACTTGTGTGTATTACAGCATTAGCTTTAATAGCCACAGTTCACTTGTAACAAAATAAGGCAAGACTTCCATATGTACCCCCCTCTCATATATTTGCATGCATCATAACATGTTATTATTTTAGCTGTTTATTCCGTTTTTGATCAAACAAGGCCAAAATTAGAATAAATTTTGTATCATGTAAATATATACGAGGGGGGTACATATGGAAGTCTTTCCCAAAATAATGATATTGTTTCTATTATTACTCAGGGGAAAACTATATGTAAAAATGTAATTTTTATTTAGTAAAAATAACACAAGTTGTGTGAAAATAGGGTCAACGTTGCAACGTAAATTTTGTAAAAATGTAGTACCTATAATTCTTATGTTAAATTGACTGTTTACCAAAGTTGTGTATTTTTTACACAATGTATTTGCAAAAATTGTTACACAATAAAAAATACATTAAAACTGTAAGAATTTCAATTTATAGTGATATTTGTACATGTTTGTTGTGTAACAACAACACGCGGTGTGTGGCTTTACGTAATGTGTGATATAATGTTTACATGTTTATTGTGTAAATAAAACTGTAATGGCCGACACCGTTGGCGTTGCAGGCGAAGCTGAAGCGGTCTCCACATTATCCACCGGTGGGGCTTAAAGAAGTACATTGAGAACTTTGAATGTAGTCAATCATTGCACTGATCAACGTTTGTGTTTTTGGTTCGCTAATACTACAATGGTTGTGGTAAATACCGATGTGTCCGTAACCTGACCAGGTTTACCTGAGCAGGTTTCGGAAACACCGTTAATTCATCAACCTATTCAACAACCTATACAGCTTTATTCCGTCAAGGGTGTTGAATTCTGGTCAGGTAAACCTGGTCAGGTAACTGAAACACCCGATAAATACTACAGGCCGCATATGGCATGGCAGCCTGGGTGGATTTCACAAAGACTTTATGACACATCGAGCTACTCTAAAGTCGAATTAGAGAATAAAAGATAGGATTTGTTGTTTTGCCTATCTAATATCGTGTCATATTGGATGGGCAGTCCAATATTTTGAGTAGTGGATACCGGCGCAATCCTATCTTTTATTCTCATTCTTATTTAGTTTTGGTTGTTTTAATCACCGAAAATATTATTTATTTCAATAATATTAGTTAAAAGGGCAAAAATATTCCCCCGCTATCAAAAATGAACCAACCCGTACTAGCTGCGTGCACTGCGTAACCTTATACACGCGCGCGTAAACACTTTCGCGACGACGCACTATCTAATATCGTCTCATATAAGATAGGCAACAACCAATGATATTGCGTGTTTGTTTACTAAACCCCGCCCACTGAATAAGAATGCATTTTAATATATGGATTAATAACAGTAAACCTACGATGTATCTGCTTACGATGGAAACACTCGGTAAATACTGCAGGCGGCATATGACAGCCTGGGTGGATTTCAAAAACAGACACATCATAGAAGCTCATAGACCCATCCATCTCAAGTCGAACGCATCGTAAGTTATGGATTAATAACAGTAAACCTACGACGTGTCTGCTTACGATGGGTCTACGACTTGAGGATTTTTTGTGAACCAGCCATAAATTGAGGGGGTGGCAGGGAAGGCTCATATTTGTTAATTAGTAAATTTTTTTAATTATAAACTGAACATAGTTGTATTTTTCACATGACAATTATATTCTATCAAGTGAACACAAGAAATGTGTAAAATTATGCACAGTACTTGTGTAGTTTTTACACAATTTCTTAGTAATCATTTAATTGTACATAAATAATTTGTAAAAAGTTAAATAACAATGATATGTATATATATACATAACAATTAGGCTCTTATTTTATCACATAATTTGTTGGTAAATTATTTACATTACTAATGTGTAAATTTTCATACATATTAGTTTAGTAATAGTAATATTTTACATAACACATGTCATGTAAACTTTTACAGAAAATGATAGTGTGAACACAGGAATTATGTAAAATTTTACATTTAGGTGTGTAAACCTTTTTCTCAGTGTACGTGTATCTATTGTATATACGTATGACTGGAGCTGGGAGAGTTATCACTGAGGGGTTAATAGCGTATGATTGCAGTAAAGACTTTATCATCCTCACATGTAACACTTGTGAGAAGCAGCTATCATTTTGCTGAACAAAATAGCAAAAAGATATGGTGAGGAAAATATACAAACACTGTGTTTTGATTTCAGGCCTGCCTTTTTGGGTCATGTTTTGTACATGCTCCCGATTGACTGATCCCAGTCATGCCAGTATAAACAACAAGTGAACAACCACATGTGACCTTTGGTTGCCAGTAGGTTGTTTACCTGTTTACGCTGCCCCAGTTACGGGTGGCATTTGCCCGAACCGTATAGGCCCTTTTGAATATTGAGCGTATTATGAGGTTGTATATGACTTGGCTATTATGTCCACCAGAGATCAATTTTCAATAAGCTGAAGAAGTTTTTAAAGTTAATGATCTCAATTATTCTTAAGTATACCAAAGAAATCAAATCCAGATCATGCAAGTCTGGGTCGACATGATTGCTGCAAACCTACGTAGACCTACTGCAGGCGTTGGCGGCTGGATTGTCAAGGTAAGGGGAAATGTTTTTGGGCGATAGGCCCTATAGGAGGGTTGTGCACTAGAGCGGGGGAGCGTATCGGGTGCCGCTACTGTCATAACTGACCAATCGTGTTAATACGGTAGGCCAAGTTAGGCCTACTAGACGCTTATCAATCCTTAATTTCTCCTAGACGTCGCCCCTTGCTGAAAAAAAAATGCGACAATGAAACTTATGTAAGGGACCGTTTATTATTTACGAGGGAGGAGGGCTGGGAAAACATAAGGGAGTTGTGTATTTTTTTTTTATCTCACAGATATTGTGGTTATGCATTTTTTTGTGAAGAGCAGGGGGGTATGTGAAATTGTTAATTCCAATACTGACAGTATCGGCACATAAAACAATGACTAGCTGTCAGCTTGTGTAATATCTTACATAGCTAGGCCTATACTAAAACATTGTGCATGGAATACAAATAATTTCTTATTTGGGGGACTAATACGTGTACACCCAGCTGCAAAGGCCGAGTAGTTTTTGACTTTAATATTCGCTTAAATAATTTTCTGAGGTATACACTCAACGCACATAGCCACCTTGAAGCTACATGGTGACCCTACGTTCTCTCTCTCTCTCTCTCTCACACACACTCTCTCTCTAATTTTCTTCTTTTCGCATAAGCCTATCTTTTTATATCTTTTGCAGGGAGTTTTTAAAAGAACTAATGCATTTTTGGAATTGAATGCTGTACGGTTATGCAAATTGGAGGAGAAGCACAAAGTTCTTGAAGTTGGATTTGGACCAGGTATTGGTCTTAAAAGAGCAGCAGAAGTGGTTGTGTCAGGTATGTGCCGCCAAATCAGTCAGCAAATCAAATGGACTTGTTAAAGGTGCATTTCGTGATTTCAGCACCTTCTGTTTTATTCATTGAACACTGGATATGCTTGAGATATGCTTATTCCCAAAATTTAAGCTGATCCCGATCTTGTGGTTTTGTGTTATGAGCAATTGCTCGTTTCCCACGGTCCCATAGGCTACTGTGCTGTAATTTCTGTCCGTTTACGGACAGAAAATACAAAATTGCGAATTTCTTACAGATGCGACCGAATTTGTACGTGAGATTGGGCACACGTGGATTACTAAGGCTAACTAACGGTTTAGATGATATAAAAATCTCAACATCTTTTAGGTAAGTCGGGGGGACGAGGCTGTGGATCACGAAATGCCCCTTTAATGTAAACCAATATGTCTTCGTTAAGTGCATTAGAAAATTTTCAGCAAACTAATGGAAAACAATTGGTAATTCTTTAATAATAGTTTTATGCACTTTCATGGGTTATTATTAGCCGTATGATATGGGACAATATAGTCATGCAGAATGGTGAAAGTATTGTGCATTTTGGGTGAAAAGTACCAAATTTGGCACAGAGGTAGCTATTGATATGCTAAACAAATCTGGTCCAGGGGCCAAATTAATTTCCTTCCAATATGGCCGCCATTTTCAAAATGGCCGCCACCCTATA
>JAMKCH010048171.1:0-29537 GCA_023653785.1 Ophioderma brevispina
AGGAGCTACAGGAATGACGAAAAGTATGAGAACTTAAGTTATGAAAACAAAGTTTACAATTTGAGATAATGTGACTCGGTGGATGATTCATAAACTCCAGATGAAGGGAACAATATACGGGAGTTTGGGGAGTTATAAGGTAAAGGAATATAATTACGAATACGCGGAAATCTGACCAAGACACGGAGGTATAAGAAAATTGTGGTAAAAAATATAGGGGGAGAGGAAAAAAATGGCCAATAACAAGCTTTGGGTTGTGGTATGACGGAAAGTACGGGTTTTATAACACCGGGGGTCGTTTTGAGAAGAAAAATATTAAAATCTCGGAAAATTATACAGGATGAGAAATATTGATGTTTAGTAGTTAGAAATATGTAACTATACACTCTTAGAAAGAGGTTCAAAAAGAACCCTTTTTGTCCTTATTTTCAACCCTCTAAGCAGTGCTAAGGTTCTAGCAAGAACCTTAAATGTTCTATGCAAGAACCTTCAAATTAAATAGGACTATTATAGGAAAGTTTCTTTCGGCAGTGTCACATAATTTTGAAAGGCTTAAGAAACATGAAAGGCCGGCAGTGGTGGGTGTGATGAAAACCTTTGACGTCCAAAATAATTTCAGGCCCCATTTTTTTCTTCCTGTTATACCTAAGAAAGAACTACGGCCCCCCGTCCTCAAAAAGGGTGCTTTTATTTACCATCCATTTAAGGGTTTCTATAGTTCAAACGGTTCTTTTATACAAAGAAACATTTTCTTGGCTACAGAACCTTGGGTTCTATAAAGAACCCCGTAAAGATTTGTTTAGAGTTCTTCAAAGAACCAAAAAAAGGTTCTGTAGCCAAGAAAAGGGTTCTTTGTAGAACCTTAAACTCTAGGAACACTAAAACAAAGCACCCTTCAGAGGGTTATTGGTAGAACAGAAAGAAATTATTTTATGTGGCCCAAAAATATTTTAGATTTCCAAAGTGTCATCATTGCCTTCTACATTGCTTAACCTTTCAAAGTAATGTGAACAGAATTCCTAGGCCTATTTAAATTTAGAAGGTTCTTCATTAGAACTTTTTAGGTTCTTTAAAACCATAAACTGTTAGGGTGAAAAAATACAGGACAAAAAAGGGTCCAGTGAATCTTTATCTTATAGGCCGATGGAGTTAAAGGAGATGATGGGAATTCGGAAACTGAGCTATTAAAAAGATTAGGGCCTACGAATACGGGGTATGTTGTGACTAGAGGGGGGTCGAGCTATAGAACATGCGACCAAATGCCCAAAAATTGTTCTGTTTAATCATAGGCCTGGTATGGTTGCGGCGGAGTAGCCACTGTGTGTCACCTGTAATGATCGCTTCTGTGTCAGTGACCGATTCTGTTTAGTGACCGCTCCCGTTTACTCAGCTAGGGGAGTCTAGGAGAAGACCGTTAAAACGGACGGTTCCCATGTACAGGAGGTTTGCGTTAATCAAAGTCAGTTTTGAAAGATTGCAAGGCCGGATAGGAAGGAAACCCGAGGCATCAGTGGAAATGTGACTGTTGCGGTTGCCCTTTGGGGGGTTGATCAGTATATTGTGTACCGAACCATTTATCTGGGACGGAACAACAAATTTACCAAACACAAAAAGTATTAACGCATTTTCCCGGAAAATTCCGACATGGGTGACCGCCCTAAGCCCGAGTTGAAAGGTTGTCTTAAAATCGATGTAGCACCAGTTCAAAGCAATGTTTGTAACACGTTAGGGCTGGTATCTTGAAAGAGGTCGCGACGTTCCACACGGCAATTGCAATATATTAGATTAGAGTTGGGAATACTCATGAGGCCATAACGATTCGCAAGAAAGAATTCGCAGGCAACAAAGGAAGTGACTGGGGTTAACTGTCTATATGTCTAAAAAAATAAGAGTTGTCATCTGTCTGTCCGACTCTGGGCCAGTCTTTTTAAATACGAAAATGCATGTTCTTTAAATTCCAGTTCTTATGAGCAAACAGTATTCCACACACATAATCATACGACTGTTAATATTCTTCTGTTTAAATTATTATGCCTGAATCATCATGGTATAGCAACGCCCCCCAAAATATGAAATTTCTCGATTTAAAGAGACATGAGATTTCCCAGGAAAGGAGCGCCCCAATTTTTTTTAGAAATCCTGTTTTTTTACATATTTGGAATGGCTTACCAATGTATTAAATCACACTGAAGTGATAAGCCGAATACGCCGTCTTAATTGTAATACGCAGTTTTATGTAATAAGGTGATGATAAGTAGTTTCGGTCGTGCAACGACAGGAAAGTCAAAGCATTGGTTTTAATATGGGGAACGTGATCAATCAATCAAATAAGTTTCTTAGATCTTCATTCAGTCATTACAGTACATATTGCTCAAATACATTACAGAAATATAAAGAGATAAATGTGTTTTTTTTTAACTACAATGTAGTAAAGACATTAAATAAAAATGCAGGAGAGGTCATAATAGGTCGGATGGACTTTGAGCGATGGCCCCCCCACCTTCACTATACAGAGTTACATTTAATAATTGGTTACTAGACAGGACGGGACAAGATTAGACAAGACAAGACACAACAAAACAGGGACAAGAACAAGACACAACAAAACAGGACAAGTCAAAGCGAGGGACATTGACCAATTATTTTAACAAGATTAGGGGCAAAAGAACATTTGATCCTAGTGGCCAAACACGAAATGATGAATGCAAGGACTGCGAAGGTCATGGTAATTAACAGATATCGGTTGAACAACTAGAAATTTAAAAGGATTGAAGGTTTTATAAACAAATATAACTAGTTTGACTATTGTATTAATCCAATTCGTGTTTTAGGTTTAAGTTAAAAGCACTAGTGGTTTTTGAGCTCTTGATGCTGTCCCTAAGTGAATTCCATATTTTAGGGCCAGGGAATTTAACTGCGTATTAATTAGATTGATGAGGGTTTAGTTGTGGATGATTTATGAATTTCTAGTGTTATATCTATGTATGTCACTGTGTTTGGAGAAATATTTTGAAAATGAGTTTGGGATGGAAGGGTGTTGAGTTGATACGATACATGGAAAACTGCGTTTTATGTTTAAATCAAAAATGTTGAGTGTTTTTAATTTGTGATGAGAACATTGGTTTAGTGTGAGATGTGTATTCGGTTTATTGATGAGCGCGCATGGCTCGTTTTGGAGTTTGAATATATTGTCCAATTTACTCGCATTTGGAGAAGTCCATGGACCAAATTAGTTGTCCTCCCAGTGTTATGTCAGTAATTGACCAAGCTATGTTACTGTAAGATATGTACGCAAGTTATTAATGATGTTGTATAATGAAAAATTAAAATGGTTTTGGAAGGGTGTTGCGGAATTTTCTAAAGGGAAGGATGCCAATGGTTTTTTTCGAAATTTGATTTGTATTTTTTGTAAACTGTGGATATTTCCAGGAAAGGATTTGATCAATTTATTACACCTAGATTTTTGTTGTTAATCTAAGGGTGGGTGAATGGCATGTGTTGTCAATAAGATTTTGTTGGTTGGGGTTGTATCATGTTTTTCGGTGATAAAGTGAAAATAGTTAGTTTTGGTACATTAAGCGAAAGCTTGTTAAGCCTTTTTAACCAGTTTTTGATACAGTAATTAGCTCTTTGTCACATGTTTGTGAGTGTGTAAGGTTTTTTTTGGGTGATAAAATATATTGGGGTCATCGGCAAGAATACAAAAGAAAGAGAAATGTTTGGAAGAGGACGGAATGTCATTAACAGTAGTAGAAAAAGGTATGGGTGACCCACCCAATATAGACCCTTGAGGGACAACCGATGAAACTGGGACGAAGAGTAGAAAGATATGAAAAAAAGAGGTGAGGTGAGAATGGTTTTTGTCTGTTGGATAAATCGCTGGAGAGTACGGTCTAAGGGAACACCACGGATACCGTAGTGGTGAAGTTGGCAAGTAGAATTCTGATTGATGGTTTGTCGAAGGCTTTGGATAAATCGAGGAAGATACCAATGGTGTGATAATTGGCAGCTAGAGAAGAAGAGACGTTATTATAGATATCCAGAATAGCAAGGTCAGTGGAGTGTTGTATTGGTTATCATGAAGGGTGTGGAAGTGGGTGAGGAAATTGTCAAAGCCTGTTATAGATAGGCGTTCAAGGATTTTGGAAAAAAACATGGAAGAAGAGATATAGGGCGGGAGTTGGAGAAGACAGGGGGATGTCTTTTTGAAGACTGGAATGACCTTCGCAACCTTGAGAGCAGAGGGAAAGATAGATACCACTTGATAAGAAAAGGTTGAAGATATGAGTAAGAGGTTTGGAGATAAAGGGAATGACACACTTTACAATCGAAGGGCTAACATCATCAGAGCCAGCGCTTTTGCCATTCTTGAATTCTGACCAATGTCAAGAATCTCCGTTTCATCGATAGGATGCAAGAAAATGGAAGTTGGGATAGGGGATAATCAAGAAAAGCAGAAAATAAAAGAGACGACTGACTGGATCTTGGAGGCAAGTTAGGGACCAATATTGGCGAAGAAGGCGTTGAACTTATTAGAGATGAGTCATGGGTCTGAAATCTTGGTCGAACCATCTAGAAGGAAATAGGAGGGAGCTTTAGGTCTGGAATTTTTGGCGATGACTTTGTTGAATTGTTTGCCATGGTTTTATGTTGTATTTGTAGATATTTAAATTTATTAATAGTATTATTATTACGTGAAGTCTTAATTAGGATAGTTAATTTATCTATATTTAACATAATATGTTTAATTTAGGTCAGTGTGTGCTTGTTTTATGAATTTGAGTACAATGGTTTCTAGTTTTAATGGATTTGATTATTCCCGCAGTAATCCAGGGCTTTACTTTCCTTACGTTGTTTAGTCTCTTTTAATTGTGGGGGGGAAAAATGTTATCATAAGGTCCGTGATTTCTTTATGAAAATATTTCATATGATTTTCAGCAGAAGTGGTATCTAAGACATCATCCCCATTAGTTTGGATTAATTCCAGATTGAACTGAAGTAATCGTAGTGTTAGTTATTTTTCTTTTGGTGTAATATTGTTTTAGGAATTTATTGAGTTGTTTTTTATTATATATATCATTGTTTCAAATGAAAGACAGGAAAAATGGTCAGTTATGTCGTTTAAAGAATGCCTGGCGTAATTTTATGATTTAGGATGTTAGTTGAAGTATTGTCCAATGAGGAGATGTCCGATTTGTAACACGAGTGGGTTTATCAATGAGTGGATAAAAGGATGATGAGTAGTGATGGTGTTAAGAAAATCATTTGAATCGTAGTGAGATGATGTGTTAAGCAAATGGATGTGATGAAATCTCCACAATGAAACTAGGAGGTTTTACGAAGTAATCAAGTTATTGGGTGGAAAATTAGTGATGAAAGGGTGAGGACATCTGTCGGGGGGGTCTGTAGATGACACCAATTAATCATGTTTTGAGGTTGGATTAAATTCAACAACAAAGATGGATTCATAGTCTTCACTTTTAAGTATTGTTTACATCGTGACGAATTTTAAAAGTTTAAGAGCAGTGGAAATATTAACGCCACCCCCACCCACTCTTTTAAAACATGCTATGGCAATGAGCAGGAATAAAACCATCCAGTTTCATTTAATGAAGGTAGCTACTGTTTTTCTCATCATTTACCAAAGTTTCGCTGAAAGCTAATAAGGGGAATTTGTGGTTTAGAGTTTTAAGAAGTGGTTCATGTATCAATATTTTATTAGGCTGCAGAGAAATTGAAATGAATAGGTAAGGTTAGAACCATTTAAATGATTATTAAATCATGAAAGTATCACTACAATGGTAATTTTACATTATTATATTTTATTCATGTTAATATCTCGTTAAAAATTAATGTTTTTTATCATTATCAAAAAAAAGCAAAAAATAAAAAAAATAAAAAAAATAAAAAATTAAAAGAAATTTTGTGATTTTGTAAAAATTGGTTTAGTTCATGTTTAAATTCATCTTCGTCATTTATGTGAGTAAATGGTAAAATGGATCCGTTACAATGTTTGCTACAAGTTGTGGTGATGGAATAATTCGCATCAGAGCAGACAGATCATTAAAAGGCACAACGGTTGTGACTAGATGGCAGCAAACAGAGCCAAGGAAATGAATGGTTTGCCCCTAATTTGTTTATGAAAATATTAAACATCGACCATGGAGATACATTAACATACAGAATAAACAAATAACGAAAATTAAAAATAATTCGAACTAATTGGAATTGAAACAAACAAAGAAAAAGGTGAATGTAATTTATAATCAGATTGTAGATCACTCCGTAGAGAAAGGCCTATACCACATGAGCCGTGGGATATTAAATATTGAATACATAAATATTATTGGCCCATGGTTGGACACCTTTAATATTGATGGTAAATAATACATATATACACAGAAATATTAAAGAGATTTAAGGACCAATAAAAATGAGCGTGTGTGTGCGGGGGAAGGGGGGTGGTCGTTGGGTGGGTGGGTGTTTGTGGGTGTGTGTGTGGGTGTGTGTGGAGGGTGGTGAGAGAGCAAATCATAACAGGATCATTGGCATGCAAAAACGCAAGGTCAAACAACGGGAGGAATAATCCATAATCAAAACTTGCAGAAATTTACATTAGCACTCTGTCACTTTAAATGTTTCCTGTCTTCCGATGATGAAAAATTTCCTGTTCCGCTCGCTCACTTTTTTCGTATTTCTCGTTAAAAACCTTACGCCCCCGGAGCGAAAGGTTGGCACAGGTGTAATCTTGACACGGCATCAATAGGGACCCTTATTTTCCGGAAAAACGTGGCACGTTGGTTCTAACATTCCGTAAGACGTCATGCGACCCGTTCTGGACCAATCATAGAGGATAGATAGTGCTTTACGTGAGCGTTAGTTCCAAGTTTTGGGAAAACTAAGGTCTCTATAATAGTGACGGTTAACCCTGCCTCTAACATGGATAGCTCAGACTTTCTGGTTTGGTCCAACACACGTGCACACATAAATTATTTAGTTAGTTCAGCGGCCCCGCGTCCATTCGACGGTGCATTCATAACGAAACATACATAAAAATAAAAACAAAATAAGCAAGTAAAAAAATAACGTAAATATTGGAAGAACGAATATAACGTAAACCTTCCTTAAAGCCGGTACTGTCAATTCATAAAATATTAAAATTTCTTTAATTTGCTCCAAATATAATCTAGCATTGGAAGAATAGACATTTACACATAAAAATAACATACCAAAAACAGGGGACATTAATACGGGCTAAAGGAAATCAAGTAATTGTAGGCTAAATTTTAAGTGTGCCGTAACTTAAATAAAACAAATGTGTATATACGGAATATCATAGACTTATACTCATTTCGTCGTCTGCTGAATAATGTCGCCGGGAGTCATTAATTATAAAATTCCTTGGTTTTACCCATAAGCGCGCGATTTGGACTAATAAGGTTCAGCTGAGTGCTGAAAACAATGCAAAAATATCAATTTTGAAAAATATAGATATAGGGGCACACTATTTTTCCAAATGTGCCAGTGTCTCTTTAAAAAGTAAAAGCGGTTGCAAGTATTAGAGTGCTATACTTTAAAATTCCTATCAAATACGCTCTGATACCTTCACTGAATCTCTCACCTATTGCTCTTATTACTCTCTAAATGTAAACGAGTGAAATTCACTCGCCAAAAGAGTGAAACTCTGAACCACTTCAAAAAGAGCAATTTCCACTACAAAAAGAGTAAAAATAACTCCCAAAAGAGGGGATTTTCACTCGTTTGAGGTAGTTAAACCTAAGGCAAACACTTTTTGAGAGTGAAACGAAGGAAACATGAAAACGAGGGAAAATCCGCTCTTTTTGGAGTGATGTTCACTATTTTTTGAGTGGGAATTTGCTCTTAAAAACACATCATGTTGAGTGGTTTAAAAGAGTTCACTCTTTTGGGAAGTAAATGTTACTCGTTTACATGTAGAGGAGTTATCACATATCTAATATGAACAGAATTTTTCTCCCCCCGGAGTACCTCTGTAAAGTTACGGAACCCATGCATCACTCAACGAGCTACTTCCTTTTAATTTCCTAAGCTTTAATGTAATGCTGAATATCTACAGTGTTCAATGGAAGAGCTGCGCTTGGCAAATTGTTCTTCACTACTGGTAAAAATACGGGGTGTGACAATATCATATAATTGGTTTAGCAGAATTGTATAAGGTGGGTAATTTTATTTTCTGTTTTAATTATCATCGTCTTTGAACTTATCATGAATGGATACAGCAAAAACATCAACTCCCTCTGATTGATGACTACCACTATTGAAACAATTCTATTTAATTTTTTCTTATTCCGGAATTTATGAAAAGCTGGCTCAACATTTCTTTGTCAAAAAATAAAAATTCAACGGTGAATGCGTGTACTATACTGCCTATTACTTCAGACCCTCTAAACCTGAATAATTATATTCCATGTGGCATTTGCGGTTTTAAATGTTGATTTCCATTCGTCCCAAATCAGCTTATGGTATTTAGTATACGTATTATTCTGCAATGTGACGATGACTAATGCATATCTGTGCGTAGTGCCAAACTCTTCAAAGTATGACAGATCAATATTGCAGTCAGCCGGGAGATATTTATGTAAATCATATGCCCACGGTCATTGCATACGGTCATATAATTTGGCACACGACACAAACCCAAAACCAGTAGGTTGAAAGGACCTACCGAACGCTCGCCGCAAGTTGGAGTCTAGCATGCTCACAGACCTACCAAAAACCATTATTTTTCATAACGATGTGCTTCTCAAAAACCCTTTATCTATTATATATAAGTCTAAAACTTGTTTTTTCTTTCACATTCTATCCATGGTGTGCTTCTTTTGTTCAACTCTCTATTATAGTAATTTACGAAGGCGGTCGATTATCGTTATATTAAAAACGACCTCCAAATTTTCTCATACGTATTTTTTTCCGAATGTTGTCGCTGACACTTCGGAGAAAATAACGTTTGATGAATATTCATACTTTAAACAATAAATGACAATTGACAAGGGTAAAAAGTCTAGAAACATCTCAGCCTCGGGTGGTATAAATGATAGAAATAAACATAGTGAAAGAAATGATAACTCAAAATAAAAGCTTATTTGTAAAAATCGGATTACCACCTACTTGTTAGCTTATCTGTCGATTACGGTTCAAGTCCAACGTATTGATATGCAAGTCATGCCAATTTTTTAAGGGAAAATCGAAACATTTTCTCTTTTAATTATTGAAAATAAAACGATTGAAGGAATCTCGGGGGGACGCAAGACAAAACTGATGGGGAGTGCCAGAGGACCATCGGCCGGGGTGGCGAAGAGAGGGACGCGAAGCAGCCAGGAGATTGACTCACAGTCATGGAAATCTGTTCATCTATTTAAAAGGACAATTTATAAAAAAAATGTGGAAGTTCTTTTTTTTTGTGTGTGGTTATGTGTATGTGTGGTCTCCTACTTGATATGAGAGTCCCCCTGGGGCACTTGCACCTACACCCCATCAAGTACCGTGGGAAACATTCTTGCGGTTTTGATGGTGACGCAATATTCCTGTGCTAGGCCCTATTCACTACTTACTGTGCTAATATTGATGGTTTACCACTAACACCAAGCGGGTGTATTTTGTTTTAGAGCTTGGTGAATGAAATGGGATTTTGAGGGCTCAAATCCGGACGACTTGAGAAAAATACGGTTTCATCTTAATCAAACATCGATACTACTTCCGGGTAAATCAGGGGGTCCCCAAGAACAATCGGAACACGCACCTTTAAAGCCATATTAGCAAATTTTTTGAAGAGCGGCCCCCAGTTTTTTTCAAAAATTTGGGAGATTTTTACACGATTGCATTGTACTGGCTAGTAACTATACCGTGAATGGTTAAGCTCGCCAAAATTCTATGGTAACAAACGAATGAATTTTTGGTTACTCGAATAATTATTATCGGGGATCCCCGATAATAATACACGGTGCTGAAACGCCTTCCAAGTGAAAATAGCCAGGGAATTACGCCATGTACGTGTCTCTACTCTCATCCATTTGTTTTAATATTCAGTGCAAGCCAAGTTAGAGGTTATTTTCTCGAGGTGGCACTATTTCATCATGGAACGGACAGAAACGTATCATTTCCAGCTCTGCCCGTTAAGTCCATCTGGGATCCCCCATTCTAATTACAATCGCTTATTTTGTGATAAATACGCATTTTTTTAAGATTCTCGTTCGCAGGTATGAGACTCATACAGGAATCTGCTTACCTTCAATCCGATGTTGAAGTAACAACATTGCATTGTCTTTGGCAATGCAGAACCTCCCATAATATATATTCCCAACATAATAAGATATTCATTTCGATCACCCTGCATGACGTCACCTCCCCAATTGACGTCATACCCACAATCCTCTCCTCCCTCTTTCGTCTTGGGTTCGACAAGAAGGGTATCGTTTAATGTATTAAGCTCCCTGAATTTTGTCGAATTTTTGGTCAGATTTAG
This sequence comes from Ophioderma brevispina, assembly GCA_023653785.1. Taxonomy (NCBI): domain Eukaryota; kingdom Metazoa; phylum Echinodermata; class Ophiuroidea; order Amphilepidida; family Ophiodermatidae; genus Ophioderma; species Ophioderma brevispina. The sequence goes on from JAMKCH010048171.1 coordinate 10,502, forward strand.
CTACTAAGTGGGCCTGAACCTTGTGAAAATCTGTTAAATTTCATTATTACGTCCCTGGGACCGTAGTTTTTGTCATTTTTCGTTTTGCGAAGTCGGTAATCTTGGTCTTTATCTTGACTTTCGCGTCGGGTTTTGTCAACACACATACCCGCATAACTTCGGCAACCATAGGCAGACTAGCGTAGGACGTGGCTCTTGTTTTTGCAACAACGTTCATATCGATAGTCCCTTTTTTTCTTTTCCCCCCTATACTACTATCATATATATGTGTTATATAGTTTAACGTTATTTGTGAATTACAATGCTTTGTGCGAAGTAATTTGATAAACGGGGGGCTGGCACTTTTTCGTTCTCGTTTCAAATGCGCCCGGTTTGTTTACATTTTTATAAGTTAATGCACGATCATTCCTTCACACAATGAGCGTACACAATGAGCGTACTACATAGTTTCCTTAATGCTTTCTTGCAGCCCTTATGTCAACGAGTTATGGCCGTTGATTAAAGGAGGTGTAGGATAGTTTGGAAATGCTTTTATATAAATATTTCTATCTAGACTTAGTAAATTTGTATTCGGGTATCCCCCGCTTTGGTGCGTGCTCAGCCGGTTTGTTTCCCTTATAGGCCGCGGCTATACGTGACTTGTTCGACCGATCCGCCGTCACGGGACCCATACCCACGCTGATACCCGCTGGTCCTACTTCCGGGGCGAAAGGGCGCCCGGTTCGTATCGGTCTTTTCGTTATGCAATCCTGGTTGTTCTGGAGTTCCCGGGGTATATCCTTGGGTTTTCGTTTCGTCCCTTCGGTATACTTGGACGGTGTACGGAAAGGATATTGCTAAATCCTCTCAAGGGATTTAGCGATACAATGAGACCATTTTCCATCGGCAGGATTTACGAATCGATACGAGAGACAATGCCTATTCACAGGAGTTGAATACCTATTCTTTGGGGAGCAACGGGTTCTGTGAACGGGGCACTGACTCTGTAGCCTCGCCGCCCGTTCAGTCGCGGCCTCATTGCTGCGCCATATCCCATCCCTTGCATCCGTGGAAGCCGATCCGCTTGGATGGCTTGGCGTGAAAAGGGGGGGGGGTGCGCACGGCATGCCGTTAGTAGCCGTGCGGCCCTGGGGCGTTGGCCAACTTGGTTGGTCTGCCTCTCCCGCTAGGTTTGGCTCACAGTCGTATGCAGTGTCGTCAGGGGTCAACCCGGGTTTGAAATCTCTTAACCGGGTTGGATGTCAGTGGTTTTCTCCAAATCCAGCTACCGTTGACAATCGTTCCCTCGGCGCCGGAGTAATGCTGTAAAGGTGACAATTTTGAAGATTTCTTAGTCTTCTTGCAGTATACAACCTCGTTTGTCCCTGTTCGGGGCGCGCGTGTAGGCGGAGGTTGCGGTGTGACTCCTTCCGCGCAGAAAAAAAAAAAAAAAAAAACACCGTGGTATGTTTGTATTTTTTATCACGGTGTACATGTCTGTTCATGTACATTGCCTTTTAATAATAATACTTACCTACAATATAGACCGGTACATCCACGGGGCTTTTTTGGCTACCCCTATCTGGTCTGCGGGTAGTGGTTCGGCACTGTGTTGTAAGGTCTTCGCCCTTATCTACATATATCTATCATATGTTATTCTCTTCTGATCCTCCTCCTATTATTCACTCATATGCTTTTATTTATGTCCACATAATGTTCGTTCGACCACCTTACGATTGATTGTACTAACTCTCACCACTCTTTCTACGCTTCGTCATCTCGGTCTAACGGATTGAAGAAAATGGACTAATACTGATCACAGAAAAGGACTAACTTGGTCCCGAGGGTTATACATGTTAAAAGTCAATCCTGACGAAGTACACTTTTCAAGTGATTCTTAGGATCTTTTGTACAGCTAATGAACTATGAGGGAGTATTGTGCCTAGGAGAGCACGGAATAGGAGGTGAATTGATGGTAAGTTATCTGTTTCATTTTTGACTTCATCTTTGTCTTTCTAGACAAGCGCACTAGGAACCATGGCCGGTGCTCGTGACGTGAGCTCAGAGATGGAAGAATGTCATCAACTAGGGCCATGTGGTGTATATTGAATCCAGTGCTATACGGGGTCGGGTGTATAGGTAAGGCGGTACTCTTGCATGTGCTGCGAGTGCTCAGAGTGGGGTTTGCTCAGATCATTTATATTAAGAAACTCTATCTTTAGTGACGGATAGATGCGTAGGATCCTAGAATCCCGTGTAATACAAAATCTACTATTAGGGAACCGTTTAGAGCAGTTGAGATTTTAACTAGCGCAGATCAAAATTAATGGCCGGTTCGATACCTCCCAGATGGCTGACCTTTGCTATGGTGTGGACCATAAGTTAATTATGGGGAAGGGAGGGGCGCTGCAACAGGATAAACTTGCATGAGGGTGGGTGACAGACATGTGTAATAATGGGCGACCCATTAATTAGTGGGAGAGCTGTGCGGGTGGGGCTGCACTGGCAGAGCGGGAGGATCAGAAATGTGCTCATGGTATACCCAGTAGACGTAGATAGAGGTTACACGAACTTTAGTGGTGCGATAACCATGTGAGGGATGTCGATCTAGACACTAGGGGGTCGCCTTAGGCGAGTGGGGAGGGGATTAGCCTCAAAGCTTGGGTAATCCTTTCGTTATGCTTAACAAGCTATCAGAGTCTTGCTTCTATATAGGAAACTCGGAGGAGCGCGGGGACATGGAGCATTTCTTCCAGCTTGTGTTAGGTCTGACTGGGCATGCCCGGGGGATTAGAGCATATGGCTGTGGCGGTCGGTTGGGAAGATTAGGTCAACAAGTAGGTATAGACTGTATCGAGAAGTTATGGGAGGAGGTGTACTTAAATGTGAAAAAAGCCGTAAATTCCTAAGGAAGGAATCTTTCTGTGAGACCGAGAAAAAATAATAGGGCTTACACTTTGCAAGGTGCTTTGAATTGCAATGGATACCGGTCTGGCTGGGAGCCAATGGGGGTGACCATTTAGATCGTCATTGCCGATGGGGCAGACATCAATTAATGGGAATGTCTGAGGTACACTACCGTTGCCGCATTGTGATACTAAGGGAGCACGTAGTACGAAAACTGTGCAGGAAGCGGGATTAGTCTGGCTATTGAGATTAGGCAGTGTGTCGAAGAGATCGGGGAGCTGAAAATGGGTCGGTCGGACAAGGAAGGCCGCATTCTACTTTAGCGGTAAGTAAAGCCAATCACCACTCGCGATTTAAGGTGACCAAAGCAGGGAAGGGAAAGCACTGTGTAAGTTGGTGGTGGAGTTGAAGTTTTTTGGTAAGGGAGAGGCAGGAATACGATAAACTAGACCGTTAATTCCTATTAATTATCGATGTGGTACATAAATTAGTTATGGTCATAGAGGTTGCCAGGATCTCCTTGTTATATATAGACCCAGATTCCGATGTTGTGACGGATGCGGCGCATGACGTACTGGGCATAATCACTGGTGGACGTTTACTTATCTCTCCTCTACTGAGTAATTCTTTTTTAGGTCCCCACTTTGATCAATCGTTTTGACTCGGACAAAGAAAGGCTCAGGATTTATTTAAATTAAAGCACATAGAGCGCTCATGCGTGTAACCTCTACTGCAGTGAGAATAAATCTTGGCTAGAGTCGCAATAGACGTAACCGTGTGATGAACGATGAGACGTTCATGGATCACTGGAATTGGCCTGAGTCAGACCTGTAGAGGGATCCGAGGTCGCAACTTGGGCTTTCAGAGTGGAGGCACAGGGAATCAGGAAAGGTATATTCTATAAAGGGTGGGGGGTACGCGCTCGCACGAAGGTAGACGAATGTGGAAAATAATAATTGTACTCGCGGCACGCTATGGAGGAGTGGGACAGCAAAGAATGTACGGCAATGTCGTAATTTGTAAGGAAGGATTGTCTAAACATCTCGAGGGATCATTTGAATCTATAAAACTCCTGACGTTACAATGAGGATAAGTCCAGCATTTGTTATACCGCGTAGGATAGGGGATATGGAATGTGAGTAGCCAGAGCTAGCGGGAGCTTCTGTAGAGGCGGCTGGAGACGAGGGATTCGCGCACATCGTACGATAGATCTTAAGTAAGGAGTCGAGCAGGGAAAACCCGGGAGAAGAGTGAGATGCCGAAAGGAAACGGTACCATGAGCGACTAGGAATGCGGAGGAGTACTACAGAGAGCGGTCCACCTCAATCTCACTTCCGGGATTCGGGCGAAGGGAGCCATCGCTTCATCTACCCGATTGACGTCCTGGCTGTGGTAACCGTTCGCTTTGTTATCCCAAGGACAATCCTATATTATAACATACACCCTTTCAATGGTTAGTAATACTTACGCCACGCTTGGTCTGGCAGTCGTGCTGTCGACGGACTTACTACAATCCTCTTAGCCTTTTTATAAAGTGAGAGAATCTTTGGTGTCCCTTGGCTGGTTTCGTTTACATAGAATTCTTATTCTGTGATGTTCCAGACTGCTAGGATACTGATGATTTTGTTTGCCTCCGGGCCAAACGGGATTACTCTTATCCTGGCAAGCAATCCTATTTGCACTGGCAGATATGTTTTGGCTCAAGTCCCCACTTACGGCATCTTTATTCACCACTCTAGGGTTCTTCCTCTTAGTCATGCCCAATTGGATTATCCACACCCCATTCGCCGGTTTTCGCCCCCTAGTCCCTTCGTATGATGTGTGGAATCGCTGCTGGGGGCTAGGCATCTATGCCACGAGCCCTTTACTCGGCGATATTTCCTTAAACTTTAGAGGTTTTTAGGAATCTGTTAGATCTCTTACTCTCCTGGCCGCCTCATCCAGTTGTTTAAGTAGGCCTTGGAGTAAAATGTTGGAGCTGGTCGTCTGTTACTGTTGATCGGGTACTCTCTCCAACATTTTTTTGCTGAAATTCTTGTCAGCACCTTTCAAAACGTTTTTTCTGATCATGCGTTGAGGTGGTCACGTCTCAGGGGCACATCGGGTCATCCTTCTGATGCGTTCTTTAATTTCATGATGCATATAGGCATAGAATATGACTAATTGGATGTTGCCTCGAATGGGGTCAATCTTCTGGTGCGCCTTTTCCATTCTGTTGGAGATTCTTGATACCTTTGGGTTTGCTGTGCTATCCTGAAGCTTACACCCTCCAGGGTAGGCTTCGATCTAGAGATTTTGAATCGCAAGTGAGCTTATCGATCTGACCTCGCTAGATTCTCCTCTTTTTCCGCTCCATCTCGCACTCGCTTGCCACCTGGGGCTCCAAGTGAGTGGGATATAGGTGGGCCCTGCTAGACCAGTATAGAAGTAACGGTTGATGACTCAGGTCTTCCTGTCCTTATGCTGTGCGGTTTTCGCATAGTTCTGTAGCCGTCGAGTGCCTTAGGTTTTGGGCTCTTTCTCCGCCCTCCTCAGTCTCCTCTCACCTGCGGTGCCCGTTCCTCTTGTCGGCACCGTCGCTGGGCGCAGAGGGGTGCGACTGGTCTAATGGCTCGAGCTGCCCTGAGGCCTTGTAGGCATGGTAGGCCCTCATACTTGGGTAGTAACCTCTCCCAGTTATGCCGCCGGTGTGTTTTTGGTGCACGAGGGGTGCTGGTTTCGTGTGACATCTCCTCCATGTAACGTCGCTAATCGGCCAGCTTTTTGCAGGAGCCACTCTGTTCAGGGGGGCTCAGCAATTATTCTCTTAGTGGTGCGCTTAGGTTTCATTCTATTTGTATTGGCATGTGATCTTGCGCGGCTCTTACGTGGCCCATTCCATGTCAACAATTCGGATGTGCACCGCAGCAACGTCGTGAATTTTTTTCGCTTTAAGTGTCTTGTGGTAGACCATTATGAGATATGAAAATCCTGAAATTTTAGCGTCATAGTCCATTTCGTTTTCCCGCCCTAGAGCAATAAGAAATTTAGGGGGGTTCACAATCAAAAGTGCCGCCCCCTGTGCAAAGACGACTGTGTGGAGAGGGTCACAGATTAGTAATGAGTCCCTCCACAACTTGGAAATCCTATCTATAGGGTAAATATTTGGTGGAGAAATCAAATCTGGCAATCAGGACAGTCATAGCGATGTTCACCATGTTTACTGTTAGAGTTAATCGAGGCCTAATATGTCCCTTTTCATCGCGGGCCAAGTCTGCATGGGGTCATAACTCAAGTAAGAAATTTTTATTTTCCATCTTATGGCCATCAGAGTTACATAGTAGAACTTTAAAAACATACAATTTGAACACATTAAGAAAGTAATAAGTGAGGTACAGCCCCTTCGAAAATGGCAATTGTACCTTTTTTGACACATTTTGACCCCCCCGAAAACCCAATGTTGACATTCCGACACACCCTCTACCTTCAGATTATGTTTGAAGATATATAATTAAACAACTTCACTTGAAAGACCAACTAGCTTGGTGGTCTTTATTTTTTCACAACAAATACACACTCAAGTTACCACTAGGTATATGTGACCCAGAGGTCAGTGTACATGCACAGTGTATACATTATATGGGGATATCAGCACAAGTGTCTGTGTGCCTGAAACAATGACGCACATCAAAACACGCAAAGCTGGTTTTTCAAGAATAGTTTTTTGAATGATTATCTTCAACATCATCTGAAGTGAGGTGCGATGTTGTACTGTCCCATTGATTATTAGGGGGGCCATATATGTCAAATGCAAAATTAGGGTTTTATTAATGGGCTGTAACTCACTTCTTACTTACCTAATGTATTACTATTGTACTGGTAAAGTCCTGCAGTTTGACTCAGATTAAAAAACATTAATATTAAAAATTATGGTTACTTATGGAGTTCTGACCCAAACTTGGTTCCCCAGATGAAAGATATTGCCTTTTTGCACCCAAATTTTGAAAGTAAAGGAGCTATCACATTTCGAGGCCCGTTTGAATTCTACCCGAAAAATTCCCCAGATAGTGATTTTCAAAGTTGGGGAGGCTTTCCCATTACAAGTGTTATGGCCCTCTCAAAATAGTCTTGCGCATCACAACAGCATTTATGATGGTGAACCCCCCTCAAATGTTCTGAATGCTACTGTGGGAAAAGAAAGCGTAAGACGCTCCAAAATTTCAGATTTTCTTCTCATCAATATCTCATCACCCAAAAAAGAAAAAGTCCTGACATCATGCGGTGCACATCTCGTGTGTTGACATGGAATAGCCACTTCTTCTTCTGAATTGTTTTTGCAATTATATTCATACCTCATTCGTTTCACGCAATCCAGGTGTGACATTTTGCATCTTGCACCGCCTCCTAGTACCAGTGGGAATCTAGATGTTAATGCATTTTACACGAGAACAATGGCCTCAACATCGGATTGAAGGTAAGAGATTCCGATAGAGTCCATGTAAGAACAGGTGTGTTCTAATGACTCGTAAGGAAGGCTTGCTTACCTTCTCCGATGTTGATTCCCGCCCGTCCCGCCCCTGCGGGATGTTTATCTTGTCGAAGGTAAGACGAAAAGAGGAAGCGGAATTGTGGGTATGACGTAACTTGGGGGGTGTCGTCAATGGGTGATCGAAATGACACTATAATGTGGGAATATATATTTATGGGATTTCTGCATCTCCTAAAGACAATGCAATTTGTACTCGAGAAGGTAGCACCGCATTCCTACGAAAGGTCATTAGAACCCACTTTTCTTACATGTTTTACTAGACAATTACCAACCGTAACTGTGAAATATCATCCAATTTGAATTTGGGGGCGCTCTTCAAAATGTGCTAATATTGCTTTAAATTGTATAATTGAACAATTACAATTTGTGACAGCTGTCTTTATTACATAACAGACAAAGAACGCACCTATTAGTAACATTTACATTTCATTGTATAATAATTAAAATTTCATGGGACAAACTTAAGCTCTTAACAATAAATAAGGAACATACAAGAAGAAAATTCGTAACATTTTAGACAGGGGACGATTAATGAAATGAGGAAAAAAGAACAGCAGCTTATTGAGATCAGTATTAAACTCAAGAGTTATTTCAACTAATAATCTTTCCCTTGAACCCATTACCCATTGCACAAAGTTTTGCCATAGGACACCATTTTTTCCAAAACTTATTTAATGCCTATTACATATTGCTTGGTATTTTAAAACATTATAAATAATATTAATCTCTTGTTAAAAGTTTCCAAATCTGGGTTTTTCCCATCATTTGCAAATGTCATTAATAAGAGTCAAAACATAATTCAAATTTGATCAAAAAGAATTGTTAATGGGTAATTCAATCCACGTTGGTTTTGTTTTATCCATAGTTTGAAATTATTCCAAAATGTTGTTGAAAAACTGGCATATCTACAAAAAGATGCTTAATTGTGTCTGAGTGTCCTTACAAAATGTTCATAAGTCATCTTCCCTAATGTTAACTTAAGTAGTTAAAACCACATGTGGTTTCCTTATTACTTTGATTAATTCGATCTTGAAACCAATATACTTCGTATCATTAGAAAAAACTTAAAAATTAGAAGACACAAGGGTTTTCTTACTCCTTCATTTCCAAACAAAATTCTAACTGCAACTTACTGTTGTTTCATTCTTTTCGACCAACAAAAGCATCATAAAATAGTTTACAATCTTTACTTTGTTCAAACAAACAGTCCAAATTACTAGGCGAGACGGTGATGCTAATTTTAACCCACTTAACTTTTTTTGAAAAAAAAAAACAAAACATTTATATTACAAAACAGTTGATCAAAATGACGTGATAAAGATTCATAACATTTTTGGGTATACATGCACATTTTGTTATTCATTTTAAGCGATTGCAAAACTGAAAAAATTATTAGTTATAAGTTGGGTGACTTAATCGACCAACCCCGTCCTCACCCTTACACCATCAGACTTGATTATTTTTGGCATTCAAAAAAAGTTAATATCTTTCTCCTTACCCCCACTAAAAAAGACTCCAATGCTGGACACCACGCCCAACAACATTATACCAACAGGGTGAGGCACCGGGGACATTTGTTTCATAGCCCGACCATATTGGATCTTTACCTTAACAGGCAGTAATTTCCCTAGATTGCCGCTTTTTTATTCAACCAAGGGACAATTTTGACTTTTTTTACCATGTTTGTTATTACCTATACTTCATGGCCGCCAATTGGATTTTTCAGCTGATTTTTTCAGTCATTCCCTAGTTTTGCTGCATTTGTACACAAGGTACAATTTTGTCTTCAAATATTGAAAGTTTCTAAGCAATTAGTATACAATAATCTTTCATAAAAGCGATGTTTAGTTTTGTTTTTTCTGTGGATACTGATATAAAAAGTGGGTGAACCGTCTTTGTACACCAACACTGTGACACTGTCCAAAATTACTTCAACTGGATCGATTTAACGCAAAATTTGTAGTCTGATGTTTTTAGTATTATGGTCCTGCCACGTTATGGGGGAAAATGTGGAAATACCATGTTGGACATGATCGGGTTCCACCACTTTTGCTTTAAGTATGTTCTTATGAGAGGTTTTAGCTAGCTCTCTCTTAGTCACAAAATCTAGTCAACTGTGCCATACATTGTTAGGGAAAACTGTCATCTATTGCAAATGTATAATTGAGGATTTAAAAATTAGAAAAAATGAGGGAAAAGGCACTGGTGAGGGTCACAATTCACCCAACGGAGCCAAGTGTGCCCGAGTGTTGCAATGGGCCGTATGCAGTCTGCAAAGGAATATACATGCATGAACTTAGTCAAAAGGCCGGGGGGGGACAGAAGAAGCGATTCTGACAGGTTAAAATTTTTTTGAGAAATCCTGCGTGACCAACATTCGATCGTTGCACGCGGAATATCTTTGTATCAAGAATCAATTCGTGGTGTCTGAACTGGGGTCAGATTATAGCATGTTAGACTCCGACCTAGCGCTCGCCTTTTTAGTTGGAGTTAACCGGCTTAACGACAATCAAGAACAGCATTATTTTCATTACGGGTTGTTTCTAGACCGTATAATCTATTACATGACGATTGTTGGTAACTGGCGGCGACGATCGCAAATTTCACGATATTTGTTAAGTTACAAACTTTCTAATGTCACCCACATCGCCTTGGCATCATTCCGTGTCATATTTTTTTCAAAGATGGTTTTGGTGTGCCTGATCATTTCTATCTTTTCTACATTTCAGGTCAACAAGTTATTTTCAAGAGCTTTCAGCGACACCTGTGGACCCGCCAAAGTCTTTAGGCATTTTATGGGATGTTTTCCTACAGTGGATGGTAAGTTCTTCTTCCACTCTACCAATTCAACATGCAACTAAATTCAACACCATGTTCTGTCGGCGTTAACCATCATATTTACGTGCAATTCATTTCATGTTTGATTTAAAAAGGCAATGATGCCAATCGTTCTAGAGAAATAGAACGTCCTGGGAGGTAGGTGCATAGCGAAAATAGGGTCAATAATTTCGTTTTAAGCACGAAGAAATAACAAACTACCTAAAGTGGTAAAGGTGAAGGTATAAAATTACAATGATCTTGGTATGCGTGCTTGAGGAGTCAGGATATCAACTATTGTCGTATTGGAGAGACGACGTGAGACCGCGAGAACCCCCTATAAGGTAAAAGCTGCTAATCTTAGAATCTTCTAAGGGCTCAGTTCTGTTAGCCTTGGATTCATATGTAACAACAGCTGACTCAGACATTGTCTGGGTATCGTGAATCCTACTATATAAAATACAGGGGGTATATTTAGAACTAACCACAATGGTGAATGATAGCTATTGAACTGCACCGTAGGAATTGTGACTTTATTAGCTCATGACGATTTTATTGATGAAATAAAATGCGCAAGCTGCTTGAAGTACCAGATGATAAATATTAAAAACTACTAATGGTACGTTATACTCCTGGCAAAAAGACAAAACACAAAACAAACACACACCACAGATAAGTAAAGATTTCACCCACAAACTGGAAATCTTGGGCGGGACTACTTTATGACAGGCACATATCTGGAAAAAATGACTTCAAAATATTTGCAAAATGCACTGAGTGGTAGAAAGTGATGTAGTTTTATGATTAAACATGGTATCTCGTATCTTTCTCAAATTAAATGCCATAGGGACAGTGAATTTGAGGCAATTTAAACCGCGCTCATCAATTTCTCTCAATTGGCCCGTGCTGGGCGCCGTTTTTGATGTAATAAGGGTTTTTCTTGTCACCATATGTTAAAATTGGTTATTCGCTGATTTTAGTCTGTACTATGGCGTTATATTGTTTTATTTCCTGTGTGAGGAGTTTTAAATGTGAAAATAAAAATGTTCAAACTTGTTAGTTTTTCCATTGAATAGCGATCATAGAGTTAGTGGTGTTTAACCAAGTGAATACTGACTTTTTGCAGTTGGTAACATTAATGATATTGCATATGGGCAGTGGTGTAGGCAGCTTGTATAGGTATGCGAGGAGCAAAAGCCGGTCAGAGGGAAAAAGCCCTCCCGATCGGCGAGTAAATAGGACTCAAAAAGCAACTGAGTTTGCCTGTTCATCAAAATTTCCAGATTTTACCCCGGGATTAACCTCAATTTGTTAATAAAGGGGGGGTGGTACTTGACGTGACGAACTCCGACCTGCGGCCTGTCACACAGGGTAGAATCGTAATTATAGTCCGCCGTATCATAGTCCGGCAGACAACGGTAAGGATAGGGCACTCGATTCAGTTGCACTCTTTAGCAACATAAGACAATGATTATTTTCACACGGTTCAATTCGAAGTAGTAGAGAACCGCGATTCAAATATCTTTATTCTCTATAGTTAAAAATCGAAGAAAATTAATTAAATATAGATAATCATAATCACCATTTTTTATTTAAAATGCATTTGTATAGTAACTAACCGGAAGTCTCACTGTCTCTCATCTACCTTATCCTCCTCCTCCTGACCCCTCCTGTTGCTGCTTTATACTGCCTACTACTGCTGCTACTCCTACCACCTAGTATCTTTACAGAAACATTCCAATCGCATTAATATGTCTCTGAGTTGTAGTAACTGTGGTGACTGGTTGGCAAATACGCCATACTTCACGGCTTTGTCCCCAACGCAACTGCTAGCTTCACCTGCTGTAGCTTCGGTAAGTCGTGTCGTAACGGTTGAATTGGTCTGGAACACTCACAGAACCGCAGTCATGATATGAAATTGAGTTAAAATCAGGATTACTTGTGCCTTTGGAATGTGGCATTTCATGTCCCTTGCATGCGAAATTGAAAATATACAGGCTGATTCAAAAGAATTCACCATTATTGTGGTTTTTGTAAAAACTATAAGGAATCCATCGTAAACTGTAATGCCAGGAAAAAGAGCAGTTTCTAACTATCATAATAAAAACGGAATTTTTTTTAAATTTGCTCATGGCAAATCCGAGTTATAAATAATTGTGAAATAAAAACCGCCCATTCCTAGCTGGACACATTTGACTTCCCCCAGGCAAAGTATGATTGGACATGGCTGACATCAAATTAAGAATACAGTGGTATGGTAGGTGCAAATTTGTATCTAGCAGGCCACCTTTGGATAAAAAGTTTACATTCACAAAGAAAGGACTACTATCAATATGGCCCACAATTTAGTGCTCCGAGAGGGAACTAAAGTTTCACGAAACTATTAAGAAAAGTCTCGCAGAACGACCACGTACGAGAGACACGGCGGGAGATCCAATCCAACCCCATTGTTGTCAGCATTTGCTATGTCGTGAGCATGAGTATAAAACCAAAAATTTCACTTTAGCAAAAGTTGCAGACAGTCGAACTATCTGTTCACACTTATTGATGTTAGAGGCTATGAAAGTGGTGCAAGTTGCTGATATCATAATGTGTGACGCTGGAAAAGTGGGTGTTTTTATTCAAAATGCATAAAAAGTGTAATAATTAAAACACTGAAAACGACCCCTACCTCTAAAACTTATACCTATTGCCGTCATTAACCTCATCAGGTATACTAGACAAGTTCCACAGGCGTTATTGAACTCGAAAAGGAACGCGTTCGTTTGTCGTGTGAGGGGTGTGATGAGCGGGTGGATGACAATAGGAAACCACTCTGCGATCGCGTTCACACAGAGGGAAACGACCGTATGAAGGGATTCGCGTTAGTTTTGTTATTATTGAAGTGTAGGTTTTTTTACCAGGCGTTTACAAAAATAAATGGGGCATCCCGATATAACTAGCGCTGTTTTCTGTACATGGTATTTTTCGGGTATTTTTCCGGGCTTTACCTGTCGCCGCGCCGTGTGCTCTGAGTGAGCACAAAAAAACCTCTGCATGGATGGTGTACACTTTTTTTCAGATTCGATTTACTTTATATATTCATTCAGAACATTTCTAATTATGATACCAAGCATAGAGGATACAATACCCAATTCTTTGACAAATAATAACATTAATCATCAATACCCAAATATTTTAATAATATTAATCAATAATCATGATCATAACAGTTGATACATTAATGAGGTTAGATATAATAAAAAAGATTAGATTAAGAATGGACCACAGTAATGGTGATCAAATAACAAATACTTATAATCAGTGATAATTATAACAATAATAATATTAATAAAAAAAATCAATCCGTTAATTCATTACTGTATGCACTGCGTTCAGTCATTGAAATATAGCATATGCATATTTTGCCATAACTGCTTTCCCTTAATTTTTATGGCAAAAACTACGTAACATTGACACAATTGGGTTGTATTCTGACACGGGTTTAATCATACCACCCAAAAATTGATGCTTATACAGAGAAGATATGATAAATATATTACACGTATGAAATTCAGCTCATATTTAATGTATTGAGAAAGTGTAAACGGGCAACCTTAAAGGTAAATATCTCAAAAGACAAATTTTGAGATAACGTGTTTTGCCTAAAAGGGCCGCAGTCTTTCACAAGAAATGATCTTGACAAAATTTTGGTATTAAGTTGTGGGATGGGCAATAGCAATCCAGAAAAGTAATGAACTAAATTGGACTCACTGTGTATGATTAATCCCTCTCGCAATTGCAAGATAGACGACACCAAAAACAGACCACTTGGACAATATTTTTGTAATGTAACATCAAAATTCTTTAGGAATGTGAACCTCTTCAACTGAATTTTCCGTTTCCCAATTAAATCTCCCCTTATTCTTGAAATGTTTTTTTTTTGTTATATTCTTTCTAGGGCTACATTTGATCATTTCGGCCACTCTCCAAATGGAGATTACAATCAGTTCTCCAGTTTTCTCTTTTCACCTTCCTGTCATATTAAAACCCGTGCGTTATGTGTTATAGGCCTTACCCAAGTCTAAATCCTCGATCGGTTTGTTGGTTAAATTGCTGCCTTGTCTTGCTCCCTCAACGTATTTGATCTATACTTTACCCCATGTATATTATTTCACCCAGTACTTACTGCATGTTGTCTATTATTGTATGAATTTTCCTCATCAAATGCCTCTTTCTCCCTGTATCATTGTAGACTGCCCAGGTATCCGATCCCATAAAAGGTGGCTCAACCCCTCCATGAAGTGCGCTTCCGACGCCTTACTTCGATTAAATAAAATTCTAAGCGTTAAGAATTTGAGTACATGAGGGAAAAATGTATACTATGGTATTTTTTTAAAGGCAACATTGGTTATAATTCACGTGACATGTTCTAATCCATGCATAGATCATAACTATTATTGGTCGGATTTCTCATACATGTATGTAGGCCTATATAGCGCGCTTTACTATAACACATTTCACAGGATTCCTATAATCAAAATCTCGCCATCCAATTCAATTCTGTATAAAATTGTTCTTGACATCAAGCCTTAATTTAATTGGATAGAACCCTATACAGGCGACTTGGGACCCGAAATTTTCCCGGTCCGAACCGATTCCGACTCCAGATCGGGGGGATCGGGCCACCATACACCTTCTCTGCGTGTGTTTGTTTAAATGTTCCACCTGGTGCTATCGCTGGGGTCGGGTGGGTGCGACGAATGTAATGGAAAAAGTAAATATAGGGCCTACCGACCGAACATTCTGATTATGTCAGCCAAAATCCGCAAAAAAACCGTTTCTGTAAAATACAAAATATTCGGGTTTCGTCGACCTGAATGGGCCCATGTACAAGGGAACGAGCTGTTGCGTTGGGTCAAATACCTTATAGCAGAGCAAAATAAGGCTACATAGGTTGGCCTCCTGAAGTGCATTGAATTGAGAAGTGAGATTTGCATGAGTGCTATATGTCGAAAAAAAATGACCCTCTCATCTGAACTGTTGGACTATGTGTAATGTATGTGTACCTAATTCAAAGTGCAATTTGGTCGATGAGAAAAACGGAAACTACAATACAAAAATGGATTCTAAAGCGGAAGAACGCAACACATCTAAAAAAAGCGCCAGTTAAAATGATATTCGTATACTATGATTTCCTTTAAAGGTGGGTGAACCCCGGTGAAACATCGCCCCCCCCAATTACACAAACTTTATCAAATTGATATTTCCTAAGACATACACTGCCCTTATGTCAAATATAGTGCCCCATTTTTGCTTCTACTATATAAACGGCCCGCACCTTTTAAACCTCAAATTTGCAATCAAATATATTTGGTGGTATGCTTCCATGTGAGGGATGAAAAAAAAAATGAAAAATCGGACCTTGATTAAGGGTGGGGTCACCCCATCTTTAGTGTCTTCGGACTAGTAGCTATACTCATTGTGAAGAGGGATGGCATGGCAGTATTGATAATTGATATTTTTTAGAGAGCGCTTCCGTCTATTACTCCACTGCATTGACAATATCGTTGTTTTATAATCTTCTTGGCAACTTACCACGATGTGCAGGAGACGGGTCAGAGATGGGGGCCAGTCCCTTCCACGGACAAGCTATCAGATGGTTTTAAAACATGCATTGGACTTTAAGCTATATCGTGTATATAGGGACTAAAGATGTGATTCCCTATCAGCTCATATCACTCCAGGATGCTCCAGCAAACTCCTTAAAACGCACTAACCAACTCAATCATTCCATATCTGGGCATTAACGGACACTTTTGGAAGCGAGATAATTCATTAACACTGCACCAATCATGGGTAATGTTTGTTGAGGTTACATGTATAACACTCTCAAAATTAAAACTGTAAAGGAAAAAGTCGTTTTTAACTGGCAGGCGGGACTCCAACGAACATTTAAATAACTGGGACCCGAAAAAATGCGGGACGAAAACCATTGCATGGAACGAAAAAAACTCCGTGACATCTCAGCTTCAAATTATTATTATTTTTTCATTGTTTAAACAATGTCAAGAATTTTAAAACGTTATTAATACAATATTCTCGCATTATTGACTCATAAAAACGTGTATTTTTCATTGCACCAAATTTGTAAGAGGTATTTTTAGGCAATTTTGAAAAAAAAAGACAAAAAACGTAAAGCAAAAATAGGATTTTGAAACGGGATACACTTTTTATATGGTAATAATGTAAAAATATAAATCACCAATTACTAATCATATAGGTACATTTTATAAAGTAAGTTAATGAATGTGTCGAGCAGGGAGGCAAGTCTTTACATATCCACTACACATTACCTAATTTTGTACATAACTACGGTTTATTTACATTTTTTGTTCCAATTGTAATTTTTATGTTGAATCTCAGTAATAAGCTTGAAGATTGTTGGAAACTATGGGTGGCCCGTTATTAAAGGGTTATTAAAGTCGATTAGGAAACATTTTTTTTTGTTAACGGTGTTAGGTGTATTGGTTCATGGGTATAAAGGCAGCAGAACTCGATTTTTTTTTAAAAAACACAAATATAATGAATTACGTTCCGGAAATTGTTTTTTAACGGGGGTTTGCTTCAACAGTATAATAAGTCGGCGTTCTTAACATCAGTTTTTTCTATATTACTTATAATGAACCATCGTGATGTGAGATGAATATACCCGTTGCCCACGATTGATGATTTGTGACGTGGCTCTAGAAAGCTATCGCGGAAACTGAAAACGTGTTAAAAAATCATCTTGGCCTAGCATTAATGTAGTATTTAAATTAAAAAAATACTAAAACAATCCTTAACTTTCAAATGTTGCATGTCTATAACAATTATAGCTAACCTAACTAACCTCCATCCGATAAGACAAAAGCAACCCAACAAAGATCAAGCTGTATTGTGGTCATTACTTTCTTTACGGCACTTAATCAACTAATTGAACATGTTGCGACATGATCAAAGGATAGAAATTCATATTAAAAATACTGAAAGTAAAACTTTCGAGAACCCCCTGACAGGGGCAGGGACTGGAAGGTCCCAATATCATTATGGTATTTTACTGTCATTCTTGATTTGCTACCGTGAAAACGTGTACTATTGTCTATATATGTGTAGGCCACGTTTTGTGTTTTATTCCTTGGAATATCCTGCATAAATACGGAAAATGAAAGGAAATAAACATTTAATCTGACAATTAAGGTAATTGCACTGTAAAATCACATGTTGCATTCCGCCATGACAAGATCTTGAGCGCCTGTTTTTTTGTTTAATGACGATATTTAAAGTTTACGTCTATGTATTGAACTATATGGCTATTAAAATAGGGAATTTATGCAACCATAACACGAAACAGAGGTTTTGGCCGTTGATTGAGCCCAAAATGTGTCAGGGTCAACAGTAGACCTTTGTAACAACATATTATCATATTTACGTCTTTTTAGTAAAGTAAACCCAATTTACCAGAGTATTCTAAAAATGAATGGCTCCAGATTAAGGTTTAATGTTGCATAAACTAGAAGTCTTGCTTCCTGGCAATAACCAATTATGTTTTTTCTTGTGACTTCCATCCACCAACTATTAACCCTTCATTGCTATTGATTTGCAAATTGGTTGCATTCAAGTTTGATTTATATCGAATCGCACATCCGGTTTTTTAGCTGGGTATTTTTACGTTGGTTCTCTTACAATAGGCTAGTCAATGCCATCTTCACACTGTTTTTTTTTAATTGTATAGACTATAAAAAGTAGTTGATGAACTAAAACTCCACTGGAGAATGGGGAACAAGATAGATTAAAACATACACATCATGAGCCTTAATAAAAATCTAAAACTGGTCCATTAGATTATGTGACTATCTTTTACTTTGATTTTAGTTGACTATTTTGAAATGAGAACGCCCATGAAAATTATATTTTGAAATCTCTGAAGCTGCCTTTAAAATGTGCTCTAGAAAAAAATACTTCCATGCACAGCCGGGCTAATTAAAGTGCACGATAGATTTTTAGACACCCAATATTGTGTCATAATAGTAATTTCAGATAGATTTAGACACTCAATAGATGTTCTTACCTTGTATTTGGCTATAGAAATGTCTTAAAGAGAGAAGAAAAGGTGATTTTTTGATTTTGCTTATATTTCAATATAAACAATAGGCTGAATTGCGTATTTGCTCCTATACGAATTAAAATTCACAATTTTTGTACCAAGGAAACATTTCTCACTTAATCCTTTCCGATGGGTATCTTTTGGATGTAAAGCTTTACATCAGGACACAGGAAGGGCAAATCATCAGTACTGTTTGATTTTGTTAGGAACACCTGATATGTGAAATCTCTCGTTGCACCTTTAAGGGTGGAAATATTCCAACTAAACCAGTAAATCCAACCAGAACCAAAATCGAAATTTCGATAAAAAAATGAGCATGATATGTGCCATCCCGGGGTGTTCTACAGAAAAGGTTCATATGCTTTATTTACAGTGTTATATAGATAGCACTATCGACAACGCAATAGAGCTATGTATAGGGGCTTTGTTCTGAGGTGATTGAACAGGACTTTGAACGTGTTCGTAGTTTTTGGCCAGATAAAACGAACGTACTATATTCCTCGGTCCATCTTTTTGATCGCTATTTAACTACAACCTCTGATTAACTCTAACAGTGTCGATAGCTATCTATTAACACGATATGAACCTTTTCTGTAGCCCACCCCGGGATGGCACACAGGCTCATTTTCTCGATATTGCGATTTTGGTTCTGGTTGGTTTTAGCGTATAGTTGGAATATT